>JAPDSC010136044.1:52444-72511 GCA_026290005.1 Latrodectus geometricus | reverse complement strand
AACATCACATATTCCTTTGCTTTATATTTCAGCAGTTGAAAACAACTATAAATACAATATATATATACAATACAATGATATATATATATATATATATATATATACACTTCAATATTAACCTTAAATGGCCTTAAGTTAATTATTTAATACAAAAATTTAAATTAAGAAATATATTTTTTAAGATTGGTTCATCAATTTCAAAAAACATAGTAATTCATCAACTGAAATGTCAAATATAAAACATTCTACCAATATACTATATATCACAAATTATTCTGAAAAAATACACTTTGTTTCATTAACATATTTGTTGTGAAAAAAGCTAATTAAATCACTAAGATGAGAATAGGTTAAAAAAATATAGAAAAAAACTAAATATACAGGAAATTAAAATGGTTTATAAAATTTAAAATATCTAAGAATGTACTTAAAAATAAAGTTAATAAAACAATAAGTTTCTTTTATTTTTAATTTTTTAAATTACATTTTAAGAAACAACAGTACAAAAATGACTTTAAATAGGCAACAAAACAATAAATCAATGTCAATTAGCACTTTTTTACTCAATGTTCTCATCACTTTCTGAGAAACTTTTAATCGTTTTTAGTAATATAACAACAGTATCACTGAAACTCATGAATAAATTAATAAACTTTTAATCATAGTATATTATTATACATACACACAAGGTGCACCTGAAAAGTTTGACAACAATAGCTCATTGGCCACAATATAATTAATTGCATCGATAAAGCAACCAGACTGAGTCAGCAAATTCTTCTTTTAGGATTGCATGAAATAATGACTGCAAAACATGCCCTTGATGACAACCTTGAGACTAGGGAACAGGAACAAGTCAACAAGCATCAAGTCAGGCAAGTACAGTTGATGTGTGATAACTGTTACACAATGTTAGGTTAAGAAGTTACATAAAGTTATCAGAATATGAGGAGTGTTGTCATGCAGCAGACTTTACTTGATACTTCTGTACATCTGTAGGGGAATACGGATGCTAAGCAATAAGTAGTTGTTTTTTTCCTTCAATTTATAACAAAATTTAATATTTATCAGTTGCTTTATTCCATTTTGACATGAGTTTTCAAATATGCATAGATTTGACAACCTATAGCGAACTATTCTGCCCAGGTTTCTTCCTCAGTTACTAATTACATGCCATCTCTCTATTGATCCTTACTTGCACATGCACAGGAATGGATTTTCAAATTGAATTGCTTAAGAAATTTCCATTTCCCGAATTTTTCACATGCACTTTGATACATACGCATTATTATTATTATTATTGAAAATTAAAAAATTTTATAATTGATACTTTTAGAAAAACTTACTGTAGGATCACATTTCTTAGGGCAAACTCCGGCAGTGCTACATAGTTTTAGTGCTGGCTGCAATAGAAAATATAAATTATTTTTTAAATGTTAAATACTCCTTTATATTTATTGGTAAAAAAACTATGAACACAAAAACTTACAGTGCTCTTTACATAGTCATACAAATCAGAGAAGTAGTGGTTTAAGATCAAATTACACTAGAAAATAAAAAAAAAATTAAATGTATACAGTACAAATATTGTATAAGTGTTTATTATTAAACACAAAATATATGACCATAACAATGTTTTCTGAACTTTTTTCACAAGAAATTTGGTTTTTTTAACAGTTAGATTTGGCATATAAGGGTTGACTTGAGTAAAACTAACAATTATAAAGGAATTCGTAATAATTACATTCAAGAAATGGTAGAATAAAAAACTGATCAACAAGAATAACATGCTCTTCCTTCAGCTGACACTTTGACATTAATAGCAGGATATGAAATATTTAAAAATTTTATAATGTAAACAAACAAATAATAAATGTTATTAAGTATTAACTAAAACTTTTATTATTTGTTTGTTATTAAAATGTATTTATTTTAGTAATTTACTTCTTGATCTATATTTATGATACATATTACTTACAACAACTTAATTAACAATCAGAAAAGAGAGTAACTTTTTTTTTGTAGTACATTATATTAAAATAATATGTTTTGTAATTTTCTTTGATAAGACAATTAAATTTTCAAGATAACAACACAAATTGTTATGAAACATTCATATCAAACAAAATTCCATATTAAGAGAATTTTCCTAATTTGCATAAAAATAGAAGATATAAATTATGTTATTATAAAGATTATAAGGAAAAATAAGAAAAACCAATAATTTATTACTGAAAAATGAACTTTGAATCATTATTAAATTTCAAATAAAAAGCTCAAAAGCAATTCTTTTTTATAAAAAATAATATAATATTATTTTAATATGCATGTAATTACTATTGCTAACCCCAACAAATTTTTGTAATATTTACATACCAAATATGAGGGCATTTTTGTATCACAAATAGTTTCAAGATATGTCTTGGCTTCTGACTGTAAAAGAAAGTAAATCAAAAGCATTTTAAAACACACGGAATGTTTTTAATTATTTTAAACAAGTTATTAACATAAAAAAGAATACAATAAATTAAGATTTTATGTTTTATACAGCAACACTTTTTGTTTTAGTTCAGTTTATCATACTAACAGTTGCTAAACTTAAACGTTTTGGATCAATAGTTTTAATTTGAAGGTATGCATGTTTATATTTCTTGCTATCAATGTCTATCTTTATATTTGAATTTTAACACAAACAATTGCATAAGTCTATAAATAATAATACTAAAATAAAAATACTTAATGGGGAAAAAATTTATTGATACAATTAATAATATCATAAAAAAATCAGCACCAAATGTTGATGTAACAGGCTTAAGCAGTATTTTTAGATAAAACAAAAATTAAGTTTCATATTATACACTGATTAATGAAATACATGAGATAGACAAAAGTTTAATTTATGATTTGGGAAAGACAACATTTGATATACATAAAAAAAAACACTTCATATTTTTTTGAAATATAATTTAAAAATTATTCCTGTAAACAAATCCTTTTCTAGGAATTCAATGCAGTTCACAAAAAAATATAAATTTAAAATTATGATTCAGCAAATTCAACTCTTTGTAGTACACTTAAAATTTTAATTGTATTTAAAAAATTTAAACAAAATACAAGTTTTCTTAGTAAATTGAGAATATTATAGTTTTAAAAATCTTATTAGAATTTCTTCTTTTATCATAATACAAAACAAGTAATATAATCAACCAATCTCCTTTTTATATAATAAAAACATTAAATTGACACAGAATGCAAGAAGCATTTCTGTTAATATTGTAATTGGGTCAAAGATAAATTTTTTTTTTTCTTTATGATCTTTTTAATAATTGGATTTCTAGAACACTAAATACAGCCAAAGAAAGAACTAAATTGTAAAAAAAAAAACAGAAAAGGACATAACCATCATGAATAAATATTTTAAAAATCCTTAATGAATGGTGCAATTTTTGCATATGTACTGAATTCAAACAATCCCAGGAGTAGAACAGGTTTAAGCTTTCAGTTACATGATTACAAAATAACAAATCTCTCTATAACAATAATAGTAAACATCTTGCACTAATATATAAGAGGAAATTTAATTAAAAATTTATTGAATGAAATATTAACTAAACATGTTACATATGAACTTGAAATGCAAAATGGTTTAAATTCAGAGTGCATGTGTGTCAAAATAGGATATGAAAATTGCTTTTTTTCCTCACTTGTCATAACCCTGTTTAATATTTCTGTTTGCAAATTACTAAGGTAAGAATTACTCAAAACAATAATTTTAAAAATAAGTATCAATTCTCAACCAGAAAATGCTTAATATTATTGTATGTAAAAGGAAATTTTAACTATACATGATAAAGACCAATATCAGTTTTCAAATGTATAATATGAATGAAATTAGAAATATCAAAGAAAATTAAACAAATCCTCTGAATTATGTTTTAAGATCTCCTTATCATTTGTTTTTCAAGAATTTAACATTTTTTAAAATTATTTATTATTTATTTATTTTTTTGCTGGAAAAATGGCTTAAGAATCCTGTAATTTATCATATATTTTTTTATTACTCAAAGAAAAAGTTCATACAAAAACTCTGGCAGTTATGAAATAAATTAGATTTGATTAAAATTTTTTTTTATAAATTCATCAATTTTATAAACACATTCTATATAAATAAATTTTATTACTCTGAATGATTGATTATTTAAATCTAATCCTTTTAACAAAAATACTTTTCTAATGAGTTATAAGAAATTTTAAAACCTTGTTTAGGTAAAATTTTATCCAACTCAATTTAGTTACAAATTAACTTGATATGTTAAATATAATTTAATACTGCTCTTATTGTTATAATCAATATGATTTCTATACATTACTTTATGTTTAAAAAAAGGGGAAAAAACAACAACAACATGCATAGTAAAAGTTGAATTTATTTTATTTATTTATTTTTATTTGCATCAAAAAACACCAATACAATTATATTTTCTCTAGACAATCAAGGGTGTAATGCATTTACTCCCTCTGTCATTAACATTGTTACATTAAGCATATACAATATTTAAATATTAATATTTGCATTTCTAAGAAAAATAGTAAAAAATACCTAGTTCAATAATTTTTCTTTAATCTATGCAGGAAATCTTCTGCAAATTAACATTTACTATGATTTAAATCAAAACATTTAACAATCATGAAATTTAAAATTAAATTTGAAAAATTAAATTTTAGAAATAAATATTTTAAATTATTAATTTTATAAATAATTATAAGAAATGAACTATTATCAATAACACACAAAAGCTAAGAGAAAGGAACTTTAAGAAATGCTAAATGTTTAAATATTTTCAAAAGGATTCTAAATATTAATGAAATATTGCCAGAATAATTCATATGTAAATAGCATTAAAGTCAACATACTTAAACCAATATCTTTCATACTTACATCATATATGATTCTAAATATTCAAAAAGGTATCAATTTTATGAATGTAAAGTGAGTATAATTAATAAAATTCCTAATAATAATCACAAAATATGCTTACTTCTGTGGTTGTTTTCAAAAAATTTTGTAGATCAGTTACCATAGTTGTACATTCTTCACATTCTGAACCTTTCATTAGAATTACTCGAACAAGTTTCAAAAATACATTCTGAAAATATTAATATTATTTTATTGAAATAACTGCATCAATGCAAGCATATTTCAAAAATAAAAATTCCCTTTGCCTTTCACCCATTTCCCAATAAAAATAGAGAATTAAATCAACCAAAGACAGAATAGAGTATGGGAAAGAACTAACTCTTCATGCAACATAAGACTTACAATATATCATTTGCTCAAGTAGTCTAGTTCACAAGAAAGAAACCAAGATGTGGGTATGGGGATTTCACAACAAAGCTATGTAAAGAAAAGTTATTTATATTTTTAAATCAAAATATAAATACTCAAATTAAACCAAATTAATTGCAATTATGAGATACAAATATGAAATTTTTTCATAATTATTTTCAATTATTCATGCATAATATTATGTTAAATGATATTTAACACTTAATCGCTAACTGCTGTAATGTTTTGTGCGAATAATATACACCAGGCAGTAGTGATCAACAAGGATATAATATTTTCATGCAGTATGTTTCTTGTTGTCAACAATTAATACATTTTATGGTACACAATCAAATTACTATTACCTTGTTCACTTCAAAAGATAACCAAACATTTATTATTTTAAATATATACTTTATTCACCAATGGTAAAATGACATAATTTGATAATTATAAAAATTTGAATATTGAAAACTGCAACAAATAACAAATACTGCATAGTTAAACAAAAATTTTGTTTTAAGAAATCTGAACAATAAGATAATTAATAGTTTAACTGTGGTATATCTCAAATTATAAATTATAGTTTGAGAGGAAGGAAAAAAAATCTCAAACCATTAATTGTGGAATGACAAAACAAAATGGTATACCTCAAAACAAGTATCAAGATATTATCTAACAATTGGAGTTTGTACATTCATACAGAGTAACAGTAGAATATCCTCTTATAAAGTATGCCTATTTTGTTTCTTGCAGATGATACATTTTCTTCTAAAGTTCCAATTTCATTTAAAGTGTTTGAAGGGAAATGTCAATTTGTCAGATGAAATGGCTGATTTTCAATGTTCCTTTGTTCACAACCGACTTATTTCATTTGTTTTATCAGTAACATTTTGATAAAAAACATAAGTTATATAATAACGTGTTTAATAAAGGAAACTTGTGTAATAATTAACATATTTTTAAAATGAATTCAGAATGCTTAAAAAGCATATCAAAATTGTCTCCAGAATCCATCTTGATATTATAATTACAACACATTTTAGTTTTAACTTGGCTATCCTATTTATTTTTGGTAATTCTATAAATATATTTTATAAAGAAGCTTTAAAACAAGCCACATGGGTTACAGCCTTCATTCTTATTATCTGAAGATAGTGAGTTTGAATCCCAATCCAAATAAAGATCCACAGTGTTGGCTAATAGCTGCTGGAGTCCATTGAACATGCTATGGTGTCAAGTCCTTCATGTGAAACAATATTTCTAGAGGTCTTTTAATTGGCCCCTGCTTCTAAATTACAAAGACCTATTTTGAAGCTACAATGACACAACCATTGGGTACCACACTATATAAGGTATCCTAATCTTAATAGCAGGGCATTATACAACAGCTTTAGATCAAGAAGCTGTATTTAATAATTACAATACGTTCTTACACAACATGTATATAAAAAAATTAATGGTAAGTAGACCAGAATATAAGACACACTATGCAGACTATTTTTTGAGTAAGATATTTTTTTTACAAAATACATTATATGTTTTATCTTTTTATAGACCTCCTTTTTAATTTTAGATTGGATTGTATTATTTAGAAGAGAGAAGTAAATGTTTTAAAATGTTTGAATGACAAATCAATGATTAACCAGAGAATTATGTCAAACACAAATAAAATTATTTTAACAATTTCTTAAGCAATATTTTTTAACTTACTTCAGAAGGAGAATGACTAGCAAAGCACATTCCTGATACAGTGCAAACCATAGTAGGATCCTGTTATAAAATACACCAGACAATAAGAATTTGGTTATATGTTTAATAACATAATACATTTAGAATAGTTTCATAGTAAAAGCTAGATTATTATTTATACAATAAAAATAGAGTTAAAATCAAAAAATGAATAAAAAATTTGATGGAACAAAGTGGAAACATAATCCAGATATTTCTCACAAAATATGGAAATGCATGAATTAATAATTAGCAAAGAAAATGGTAACAAGACTAATTGAAATTAATTAAGAAGATATACCTGCCTCGTTCCCAAAAGCAAGATGCAGTGTCAAATTAGCAGATTACAGTTCTAAAATGGATTTCTTAGCATGACAAATTTGTAAGTGCATATTATTTGATTGTGATTCTATGACAACTTCCAATGTACATAGAAGTGTATTCCTCTTTAAATATTCTTTGTATCTCCCAGAAAATGATTTGAAATTATTATATTTTTTAAAAGGTAAGTTTGCAAGTAAAAATTATATTTTGTAATTTATAGTTGTATATTTGAAAATTTTGATTTTCAGTTAATGGAATTTAAAGTTGGAAATATTTAGTGTTTATTTAAAAGTATGAGCTATATTAATTTTAAATTGAGTTTATAGTTACAAAATTAAAATTTGTTCGTGTGTTGCAAGTGACTGGTAATGATGACATTTTTAAAATTTGAGCTTAAAGAAGTAACATGAGGTGAAAGTGACATAACCTATTCAGCGAATTTGTCTAATTTTTATAAATAAATTTAAACAAATATGTTATAAGCATTTTAAATAGAAGTTTTGAATTGTTTAGTGATAATTAATTATAAGCAAATTATTATAAGAAAAATGTTGTTCACATTATGCTATTGTTTCGTAATTGATCCCTATTTTTTTGTATATATTAAGTATCTTATTTGTTAAAACAGGCATAGAGTATAAACTTTAGAACATGTGTCTCTTCCTTATAAATTATAAATAAATTATCAAAAGAAGCTATGTTATTGATTCAGTGACATTGTTCAATTACTAATATGTGAACAAGAAAACCTGGCGCAGGATGCTTTTATAAGGTTATTTGCAATTGCTCAGTTAATTAAAAATCATATATTGTAAAAATCGATAGCATTCAAATTTTGATTTAGCTTTATTGCTCAGCAGTTAATCCCTGTTCAGTGGCATGACATAAGTTATTCTATATAAAGGAGTGCAATAAGGATCAGCTGATTTAAAATTAAATACTGTAAAAGTTAACGTACTTTATATTATTAATTTTTTATTTGATAAAACTGTTCTATAAGACTACATGTATCTTTTACATGTGTGGCAATCGTGGATTGATAAAACAATATAAGAAGATTGCACATATATATTACTAATATGAATAAGTAGCATTTTTTAACGATTATTTAGTACTTTGTTTTATTTTGATATGTACTCCAATGCATATTATTAACTGTTAAATTTTATTTTCAAACCTTTTATCATGAAGTATAGATGTAGAAAATTAAAGGAGGTATTCGAAATATATATATATATATATATATATATATATATATATTTATATATATATATATATAATACAAAGTAACAAATTGTGGTTGTTCAGTAATATGTGATTTGTATAGGATTTTATCAATATTTTAATAAATGATTTAAAAATATTCTCATTATAGACTAGCCGTCCTTAGCCATATAAAGTATGCTATCACTCATGCCAATTCAAAGACAATTTTTAAATAACAGCATAAGGATTAACACTCATAAACACAATGCAGAAAAAAAAAAGAAGATAAATTTTGGTTAAAAACATGAATTTCTACAAAATAATTTAACAAAATCCACTGAAAAAAATGTAGATATTTTGAATAATTCACCAAAATATATTAGCCTTCACGATTCAAATTATTTCAGATTTAAAACTATTAGTTCATTAGTTTCCTTTGTATACTTCATATTTTAATATTTCTGAATCTAAGCCTTGTGCAATTTAAAAAGTAATGTACACAAATTCATCAAAAAAAGCTAAATAGCAAGCTAAATAATCGGAATTGTTTTCAAAATCAATTTAAACACTATTTTATCTTACTATATAGTTGGAATGAAAATTTTGGAAAATAACTATTAATTTAAAATCATAAATTATTGAACTTTGTTTCTCCTATTATTTTACGAGAATTTGAATTTTAAGAACAAAAATATTTATTTCTACTTTTAATATCATTTTTAATTTATAACTTGCAGTGAAGTAAGTAAGTGAATACAATATATGCACTTAATTTTTACAAAAGGTGCTTTTAAAAAATTATAAAAAACAACACTCCAATAGGAATGATTTTTTGTATGACTTAAGCTGATAGTCTTTAAATAGAAATAACTATTTACTGAATAATTAGTTGAATATTTATAAAACAAGGTTTTTATTGAAATAATACTCATGAAGCATAATTACATCAGATCTGATGAAAAATATTTTTCATTAAATAGATAAGAGTAAGAAATATAGAATAAAAAGATAATATTTATGCTCAGCAATGTAACAATCTTTTTAAATTTGATGATAAATTTTTAAAATTTAATTTGATGATTGAAATTATTTTATAATAGCTATTTTCATAATTGAGTAATAAGCATCATGAGTAAATGACTATATATGTACTTCCTATAAAAACAAACTCACCATTCTTGAAGCCAACATTTCAACAAGTTCAGGTATTATTTCATCCACAACTTTAATACACTTTAAATAAAAATAAGATTACAATTTATTCTCTGTGAAATAGTTAAATCTCTTAAGGAAATATCTTATACAACAAAATAATCTAAATAATTTTAATCAATAATTAATTCATGCAATAAAATCAATTGTAAATCAAAATTAAAATAAAACAATGAAAAAACTTTAAAATAATATTTTATATAATATAACAATAAAAACTTGTTTTTTTCTAATCAAAAATGTAAGACTTGTCAATTACTATAAATCAATTCTGGAATTTAAAAAGCTTAATGCTAGTAATTGTACAAGATATATGAAATTATTAAGTAACACATGGCTGACAGAAAATACATTAGTTACAAATTAATTCTCTTTTTTTTTTTCTTTCCCCAAAATAAAACATAGAGAACTTGATTATAAATGTTTGCATACAAAGCTTCTGGGACCAACAGTTTAAAGTACATTTTTAAACTATTACAAACATTGAATGTTGAGGCCAGAACCAAATGCACAAAGCATTCAATAGAAGGCCAAAGTGCTATTTGTCTTCAGCCTGGATCAGATATAGGGATCATTTAACTTTGTTCACTAATCATGGTATAAATGTAGAATTACCTTGACCAATTATGCAGAATTACCAATGAAATATCACAAATGTAATTATTAATTTGCATAAATAAGCTATAAGATTTCAATTTGATGGAATAATATCACTAAAAATTATATATTTACCTTGTTTTAATAATGCAGTGAATACCTTAACCAAAGATTGTTGTAACAAAATTTAACAACTGATGCATTTTGTCTTTCAAGAGAATGTTTCTTAAAAGAGGGTCATATTCATGCATTGTAAGAGACAGAAGTTGGAAAAATTAAAAGCATTCAAAAAGACGTTTTTCACATAAAAAAATAGAACTGTAATGTTCATCTTCTATTGCTCAAACAATAAAAATGAAATTTGAGGGGCAGAAGTCCTAGCATGATAAAATTGCATTGAGCAAAGTTACATATGAAATATTTTTCTATAATTTATCTCCTGCATGTAATATTTTTGAAATAAATCCCAGTACTTGGTGATTAATGATTTAAGTGGTGATTAACAAGAAGTCAAAAATGCAAAATTATAATACCCTTCACAGCAATTGATTGGCATATAAGAAAGTATGATATACAATTCTGTTGCAATCAGTAAAAAGCATATTGAATCAAAATATATTATTACAAGAAAAGTACAAAATTTAATGAAGTAAATCTCAACTTACAGCATCAGCAACAAGTTTTATAGGAAGTAATTTGCAACTTCCTTCAAACACTTCTTTAATTTCTTCCTGAAAATAAAAACTATTAGATTTAAAATATTCAACAATATAACAAAATATCAAGTTATATTAATACCTCCATTTTCAAGAGATAAATAATTAATACATAAAAAGTATTCAGTTACTATTTTTTTAATGTTCAATAAATCATACATTTTTTAAAATAGGAAAACATTTTGCTGTTTATAACAAAGTATAAATCAAATAAATAAAAAAATAAAAAAAAAAATGTTGATATTTATATTAATAACGAATTTTCTCATTTTAATGAAACATTATTTCTATACTGAACTATTATAAAAATAATCAAAAGCAAGATAATGCATAATTTACCTGAGTCATATTGCTGAGAAGTTGATCCCTAGCTTCTTTTACCATTTCTTTACAAATATCACAAACTTCATCCTTAAAAAGAATTTTAAAAGTCATATTACACATATGAGTATGCAAAATAACAATGAATTTGCTATTAGATAACTTATAATGATAAAAATAAAATACGTAATAAAGCAAAACTAGTAACAAAAAAAAGAATCAGAAATTTTTTTTCAAGTATGAAAATATGGTGGAGAGTGACTTATTTAAATTATAATAAGGACATTTAACTGAATTAATTTGAGCATTTAAAAATAAACAACTGTGCAGAAATGATAAGAATTCTAATTGGATTATTTAAAATGAATATAACAAATGCTATCACAGGGTGAAAAAAAAATTCACAGAGAGAAAGTATGACCATTAAATACAATCCTGATCAAGTCAATGCAATTCTGTTATTGACAAGCAGGAATTGGAGGGATTGGGCAAACCATTCTATTGGTGCATAGATATACCACTAACAGTAAGTAAATTACAATTAATTCCATAGAAAATTGAATGTGATGAATTCTAGACATCTCTTTCACTTATCAAATTTAGTTTTAAAAGATTTTACAAAAAGTATGGAGAAGGTGTAATAACACAGAGAAGGCCAGCATTAATAGAGCACTACCGATGCTCCAGTTGCTACAGAGGCATATATTGTGGTGCGCTAAAACAGCATATGTCCTGAACATTAGCCAATACATTTTTTAATGCAGTGTAATAGCATTCTGACAAATTCACAGCATTGATTGCTGTCAATAGAATATTAAGGCTCCAGCATGTACACAAAGACAATGTCTTGTTCATTTTAGGATACAGTCACCAATTGTTACACCAGTTTCAACAATGGGGTAAGCTTTGGGGGGCATAGACTTGACCCCTGTTTCTATTAACCACTTACCTGCCAGGGAAAACTTACTAGATTCGCTCCCCAGTGCCACCAGTTTTCACACAGGCACGCGCAGTTATACAGTGTATCAGTGGAAAACAAGAGGCACGCTTTCCATTCTAATTGCTTACTTTCACAAAACAAAAAAGAAAAACAATGGAAGCAAAAGAATAAAAAATTATGAACTACTAGAAAAGAAGTACAAATAATAACTGCAACGTATTGAACAAAAGCAACAGCTTCCCCCGTTCCACACATGGCGCAGCTTGTCCTCTTTGGACCTTGCGCCACAAAACCCAACCAACCAACCTGTTCCACACAAGAAATATTCCCCTCTCCAAATCGCCCTTTTTTTAAATAGATGTAACATCATCACAACAGATATTTTAAACAATGTCAAGGACATTCTATTGCATTCCAAAGCCATGAGTCTAGCTTCACTGATAGCAGAACATTGCAGAGAAGCGTATTTCGGAAAGCCGTATATATACGCCCGGGGCAGTCAACGCATCGGCTTAGCGCAGCGTATATATATGCCCGTGGCAGGCAAAGAGTTAATTTAAATTTTTCCGGAATTTTATACAAAATCCATATATTCAAAGAAGTTTTTTGCAGATTTCAGTGGCTTTCACTTTTTGCAATGAAGTGAGTGTATAAAGAACTTATTGTAAACATACCCTCACAAAGTCATCATCATACAGAATCATCTACTATGTTCCATGCTAAAGCCTTGACTCTAAGTTTCTTGTTGAATGTCATGAAGTTGTTCTCCATGACCAATTTTGAAACAATTGGATATTTATTGCTATATGAGATACTGCTGGTCATTCTGAGCTGAAGCCTTTGGTTGCTCCACTGTAAAGTCGACAAACCAATAAGATGTATAACTTAAAAATGTTTGCACCTGCACACCAACATTATATATATGACAATGATTTTCACTTCCTAATATTCATTTCTTTTATAAAAGCCATATTGTCTAACTCTAACTGTCACATTTTACCATTTTTATCTGGACTCTTTATTTTGATAGCGAAAAGGATGGGCACTGTATCGTACCAACTTCGATTCTTCATTGTCAATTCAGATATTCATTAATTAACAATCCTATGGTTATTTTCATCTATGATTTCCATAATGTAGATACCCACTAGGCTCTATTTCATTAATTTTCTTTTTTGCATTGTGTAAGTATTATAAGGGCTATGGGGTTAATTATTTTGACACAACTTTAATATTTTTACAAATTTAAATTTTTAATTTTCTTAGAAAAAGACTTGAAACTTACATTATCATCAGGGACACTCATAGTTGACCAAACATCATGAATGCAGGTCTTGACCACTCTACACAACCTTGCACTTGCAAGATCTTGACAAGCAAAAGTAGGGTCCCCACATTGTGGTGGAGTTTCCTTTTCCAAATGAGGAAAATGTGGGAAAGCTGATACACCTATTTAAAACATTAAAATTATAATTAAACAAAATTATTTTTCCTTTTTTTACATTAATAAGTTTATTATTAAGACTATAACTAACAATATTTTCTGTATATAATTCACAGTACATTATCTGCAAGGTCTTTTTTTAATAAAAATAACACTATTTAATCCATGGCTTTTTTGTCAAATAATAAAAACTATATACTACTGATAATGTGCTCTCACATAACATAAAAATATATAGTTATTAAAAGCATAATAAATTGTACAGAAAAAATATTTATTATGAAGAACATCTAATTAGATTCTATTAGGATCCACCTCATCTCAATGAAAGCAGCAGATCAGGAGCAAAAATTCTGAGAAGATTCTAGCAAAATTTATCCATTTTTAATTTGTAATAACTTTTAAAACAAGATTGCAAATATTTTAAAATATATTTATTTCATTAATAATTAAAAGAAAGAACTCAGTTATTTTTTAAAACACATTTGTGATGCTCTTACAATCCTCTAGTTCCCATCAAATGTATGACTTACAAAACATTGGATACATTTTTTTACTGCATATGCTTTGTTTACCATTTTAAATTAGCACACTTGTCATCATTTTTTATTTGCCTTCTCTATAACTTTTAGTTTGAAATCTGACATGTGTCATAGACAGATTTGTTTTCATGTGACAATATATGAACTTAAATATTTTCAGAACCAAACAGTTCAACTCAAAACAAAATGCAAACCGAACCAAGTGAAATATCCTTCTGAGGAAGCTAATTCATTCTTGAGCATAATTGGATAAAACTAATTATACCTTAAGTATGTTAGCCGAGTAGGGAAAATTTTCACTGCCACCTATTATTTTACAAAACATAAACACCCAATTCTTTCAAACTTTATTGCGAACTTAAAAACTGAAGGAAAATGTTTTTATCAGATTATTAGCAGTGGTAGGGCATAATATGCACAACAAAATTCAAAACATTTTTTTAGCACATAATATACAAATTATACACATGGGAAAATATAGTACATTGTTAAGAAAAAAAATTGCATTACAAAAATTTAAATTGTATTCTTCATTTTAAATTGTTTACAAACAATATTCAAATTATGTTTTCATGTAAATTACTAAGTTAATTTTATTTTTTTTTATTAGTATTTATTTATAACTGAGCTGTCCAACTGTCTTGGACAGCTTTAAAAAAAGCAGTTTGGAAGGCTGCATCATAAAACACTTTGTCTGAAACATTATCAGTGAGTATATTATAGGTATGGTATACAAGGAAAACAAAAAGTTTGTATTATTATATTAGAAACCATGGTGTAATCATAGTCCTTTGCACTGACTACGCCACAGATCTGAGGGTTTGATGTGTTTGCTACTTAAACTCTACTAAATTTGAATCTAGTGAATTACAAGCAATTTTGCATTGAAATCTGTTTCATCATATTGACCATTTGTCGCCAATGTAGTCCATGATAAAAATTTCAATGAAATAAATTTTTAAAACATTATTTTGTTCCCTTAAAGGATAAAATGGTGATTAAATTCAAGCTACATGATATTTTGGCAAAAAAATTGGCAACTGTCAATGGTGAAATAGAAAATTACTTAATTATCTTCCTATATTACCTCTTATAAAACAATTCTGATAAATTTCTCTAGCCACAACAATATATTTTTTTTTTCAGTCAAACCACTTTTTTCTTCTATTTGTGAAAATGATTCAGCTTATTCAAACAAAGAATTTTAAAAACTTTAATGTTTTATTTCTTATTAATTAACATTGTATACCAATTAAAAAAATTTTGCATCAAGCTTTTGTTTAAAATTAAATTTAGCACATTTACAAACTTCAAATATAAATGTACAGAAAAAAATAATGTAAACTATAGAGGCTTGGTGTATGTCACATGACAAGTATCAAAGGTAAAAGCGCCACCTGGTGATGAATTGAATTCATATGTTTAATCTACAGTTTAAAGTGGATTTCAAATCACTACACATTCAAACTCAAAGTGAGATTCGAACCAACAAAATATTTAACCAAAGGACAGAATGCTAACTATTCAGCTGAGTTCAGCAAACAGATGACTTAAATTGTCATATGAAAAACCTCATCATCTGAATGGATTTTCTCATGTTTTATGTCATAGTCTTTGTTTTCGACATATCATGTGGAAACCATTTTTAATGAAGCATATTTTTAGAAAACTATTATTTTTAGTCCTTTTTTTAAAAAAAATATATTTCATTAAAGATAATTACAAATTCAAAGTAATTTATTTCACAATTTTTCTTAAAATAAAAAGAAATTTTACATTATTATTTGTAAGCTGCTTAAAATAATAAATAAAGAAAACATGTTTGAAAAGATACCACTTACATTTATAATATTTTGTGATGTTATTTTAAATTATATAATCTTCTAATAAAATTAATCACATTATTGATACAGATAAATACTAATGTTTTAATTTAAAAATTACATCATTAGAATATTTATAGAACTATTAAAGTTTTAGAACTAAAAAAACAAAGCAGAAAAAAATTATAAAATAAATTGTAATTTGGATACTGGTAAAAAAAAATTCTCTTTGTTTAATGTATTACATATACCTGTCTATCTTATGTAATTATATCTATATTAGTTAAAATTTATAATCAAAACTTTTGTGTCAAAAGTCCTATTATAAATTCAAATTAAATTAAAGGTTGGATGAAAAAAAAATTTGATCAAGAAGAAATTTTAAAAAGTCGTTTTAACAAATTAGAATTTTAAATAAAGAGGAATTCCCACAAATACTCTCACTCATTTTCTTGACTGATATAACATAAAATGAAAAGAAAAATATAAGGCATAGATAATATATTTATTTGCATTAAAAACTTAGAAAATAAAAGTTATTGGGAAAAGTTAATTGGATATTTCAACTCTAACTTCTCTTTGCGCAATGTAATCATAAGTAGGTTTATAGGCCAAGGGAAATTCAATTCCTTTATATTATAAATTAGACATAAACTTATATTAACAATTGTCTTCATTAAACTCATTTGTTTTTAAGTCCTTTAACAACAGACAACAAAAATCAGAATATGGATTTCATCCATTTAATAACTATTTCTGTAAAATCATATTTCACTTTATACAAACACTATAATTATTTAATTTTTGTTATACTAAAAATTAAATGTAATACTTATCCTTGTATATAATTAAAAGTAAAATTAATGTTTAAATATGATGCATTATTTTCATAATTGTATATTTTGATACATACATATTTAAAACTATGAGTTGGTACTTTAAATTTAATATATTCAATTCAAATCATAAATTACAGAATAAACAGAATAA
This sequence comes from Latrodectus geometricus, assembly GCA_026290005.1. Classification (NCBI taxonomy): domain Eukaryota; kingdom Metazoa; phylum Arthropoda; class Arachnida; order Araneae; family Theridiidae; genus Latrodectus; species Latrodectus geometricus. The sequence continues at coordinate 55,339 of JAPDSC010136044.1, read as the reverse complement.
ATACTTGTATTTTAAACATAAATGTCTACTTTATACAGTAAGTAGAAAATTTTTTTGGGAAACAATATAATAAAAATTAATAAAAAAACTCATTTTTAATAATGAAGGCAAAAATTTCGTCATCAAGGAAATAACTTTAACTATTTTCTATAAGTGATTTATCATTACAAATTGAAATTAATTCACCAGGTCAGAAAATCAATTAATGAAAAGTAAAAACCTTTATACAAATAAAGTTAAATAATAGTACATAAGTATTCTGTTTTGTTTGTAATTAAATTTTATAAAATAATTTATAATTTTAAACTTCAGTGAAAATTGTTTATAGTCTGTAAACTTTAAAGATGATCTAAGTCTACTTTACACACAGCTAAGTCAATTATGTACTTAGTGTTTCCAAGAAACTACAAGCAAGCATCAGTATCAACCCTGACAAAACAATTTTTTTTTTTTTTGGATAAAATAGAAGTAAACTGATTCTGACCAATGGAAATGAACAGTTACTGTATTCTGAATTCAAATGTTTGGCTAAAATTTTAACGATCTATATTTCCAATGCTATAAATATAATAAGATATATCATTAAATATAATATATATACATGATATAAAATATTTCTAATTATCAAATTAGGGATTTATTTTAAAAACGAAACAATTAACAGTAATTAACAGGAGTAATTATAAAGCACTTTGAACATTTATTAATCCCATTTTTAAAAACGATATTGCAATCTGGTAAATAAGTATAGAATGAATCAACTTGGAACAGCATTATTAACCTGCTTGACACATTATCATTCATGAGCTCTGGCTTGTTTTAAATTAGTTGCAAATGGTTAAAATCGATAACAAAATTTAACAATTAGAATATACTAATTATTGATCAAATCAATATTTACAAAAGACATAACTATATGAGAGTAATATGATTTTATTAAAAGTAAATCATCAAATCACTAAAGTGAAACTTAACGAGTATAAATTTCAAAAATAAAAATACATTGACCAGTTCAATGAAATTAATACAAGGTAAAATTTCTTTTCATCAAACAAAATTTTGTGGTCCATAGTTTATCAACTATCACATTTTCTTAAGATAATGCATAAATCAATAATAATTAGAATTCTATGTGCGCATATAATAAATATTTAAAACTTACCACACAAGAGTGCACCAACAACAAACAAAATAAAGTTCATTTTCACAACAAAATTTCCATTCACAGTAAAAAAATTGTCTTTAAAGTGCTTTCTCGATCGCCACCAATAAAGTGATGTCTTAACGTTTATGCTATACTTAAAATAATCCAAATCCCGTTATCTTTGATCAGTGCGATTCGCATTCATCGCTAAAATGAAAAGGAAAACAGTTGATAAACAATCACGTGATTTAGGTTGCCAAATCAGATTTTAGTAAATCGCTTTTAGCATGATTGTTAGTCATACCGTTTACATTCGAGATTAATTTTTAGATATTTTTTTATCACTATTATTTACAAAAATATTCTCAATTTTATTTCTATTTTATTACTTGAATATTTTTGAAAAATCAGCAATTTGAAATATTTTTTATCTATCATACAGCATGTGTGTAGCAGTTCCTGCAATATTTTTCAGTTTATTTTCATTTCTTAAAATCAATCTCTTAAAACCAGACAACTTATTCGAAGCCCTATATACTCGATATAAAAATCTGATGTTTGTGTTAAACTATAGTCTTATTTTAATATATTTTCTACTTCTCAGAATTCTAGAATCCACAATAATTCAATCTTGATACAATTAAAAACAACTTTGTTGATAATAGTTATGTAGTTATAGTTCAATACTAAACATTTTAAGGGAAAATGCTTATTCTTAATTGTAATTATTATTATAAAAGTACAAAAATTATCTTAAGGATAAAATGAAGTCAAATTTTATCTTATCCACAAATATTTTTATATTATAATTGATTTTAACCATGATTACTCTTCAATGTATGCACATGCGCATTACATTTGTTATTTACTCATCGCAGGAACCAACTCAAAAAATTGATTTAGGATAATGCTTTGGCTGCATATTATGCTGCATTTAGCGTATCTTACCACCATGAGCTGCTTTTGCAGTAATTTATATCCTAAGTTATTTAGTCTCTAATTTCTTTAGCACTACTGCTTCGAGAAATTATAGATTGAATGACAAAATTTAACGAGAGTTTTAAATTTTTTTTAAAAGATACAAGTTTTCAATTATTAAGGAAAATATAATTTATTTCTCACAAAGAATCAAAGATTATTAGATTTGTCATTCCCATCAAAGAAATCAATTTTGTTTCTTTGTGTATAGCATATAATCCTAAATAATCATAAATAGATCGTTTTAGTTTAAAATAAATTTAATAAGAAAATTAGCACAAATTTTAGTATTAAATGAAAAAGAACTAATGCAATAGGATTAAAATAAAAAAAAAAATATATAAATACTCTCTCTTAGATTTATAAGAATAAGATATTTCATAACTGTAATAAGATTTTCTTAATGCTCAAGGATATATAAGTTAATTGAAAACAAACAAGCTGCAATATTCGTTTGGATGACAGCAAAATAAAATCTCAAAACTCGTTGTCGTAAGCAAACTTGCTTTACTTTTATACATACTCATTGTTATTAGTTTTAACACGAAGAAATTTCTCATCTTATAAAATATTCTAAATAAACTTTAATTACTATTATATTAAATAAATTTTAATAACTATTAAAAAATTAAATAAATTTTAATTACTATTATTAAAAATTATTTACTCTTTGAATATTATAAAAGTTATGTAGGTTTTTTATTTATAGAATGTATATTCCTGGCAATAATTTTACTTATAAGCCATAATTTTAAATTTGATAATTTTTTGTT
>JAPDSC010136044.1:0-52434 GCA_026290005.1 Latrodectus geometricus | reverse complement strand
TTACAAAGTCGGAAGTCTTTTTATACGCGTTCCAATCCATATACGACCAGAGACTTATTTGGAAAAACGAAAATCTGTTTGTTGAAGAATTACTTTTTCAAAAACAAGAATAAATAGTAAATGTTGTTTTTATTTATTTGAAAAATTTCACAGCAGGAAAGCAAAGAAAAAGAGAATCTAATGTAATAAATATAGTTTTTCTACTTCCAAAGGTAATAATGCATAGAAGAAATTTTAAAATGAGGAAAAAATCATCCATATCGGTCTTTATTGAAATGAGAAGATACATGTTACATCAATTAAATCAATTACATTGAGACATAAGCCACATTGCAGCCAAATCAACGTTAATTATGTTTTAAAATAATTCCAAAAGCTGTAATCAAAATTTCATAGTTTCATATATTTTGTTTTCATAAATTTCATATAGTGTTATCATATTTTTTATTTTAAACTTGCCATAGACTGATATCCTTATATAAGTTTCACTCCAAAACGTGTGGCCACTTCTTAATTCAACCCTGTACAAAATGGCGGTGGACAAGCGAACTAAGAATTTTACTTATGTAGATAATCACTTTTTGAGCATGAAGGCTTATTCCAAAATCTATAATTTTAAATGATTACAGAATCATTAAAAAATTCTTAACTTTAGTAATTATAGAACACACGAAAAGAAATCTATACTCTGACTGTCAGACCAGTCTGTTTTACTATAACATTGTGCAATTAATTACAAGAGCTATAATAAAAATTATAGCTTCTAACTTAAATTGTTTTTAAGTTAGAACTGATTTGGCTTGTTTGTCATTGTAAAATCACTATTTGGACACAAAGTTACACTCGAAATATTTCTACATTTTAAAAGTAATTCTGAACCACTATAAGCATGATGAGTTCAGAATAGAATTTAAAAGTAGTTGAAGTCCAGAGTAATGACCAGTCAATTAACATTTGTTAGGAATTGTTGTATTTAAAATATAGATGTTTTCAAACAAAATTCTCTACATTATTTCGATACCCAATTTGAAAAATAAATTAAAAATGCTTCAAAATTAAAATAAGCTAAAATATATTTTACCTAAAATATTTTTTCTTGAATTTTTAATTAAGAAATAATAAGTGGTGAAATTTTCTAAGATTGTTTGGGAAGTAATTCATTTTAAAAGAAGTGTGTGAAAACTTCATGAATAAAAGGAAAATAATTGTGATAAAAAAATTATTGGATTCGTCCGTCAGGGGACGCTGCACATTTCATGATCAATCGTAAACCTAAATTCACAGAAAAGATACTCAGAAATTTATTTAGTTTCTTCTAAAATGAAGAATAGCTCACAGAATTTATTTTCATATGCTTCATTGACTTCCAAATTTGGCGCTGGAAAAAAAAAAAAAAGATAAATTTTCATGGAGTTGGAATGCATGCCTTTGAAAAACGATTGGCAGAAGTCAATCGACGGAATGCAATTGCACGACCGTCAGACCGATGAGAGGAAAGAAAAACAAAAGCATTCTGTGTCTTTCGCCACGATGCATGAAGCGGCTTCTTTGCAGAGATCAAACTATCTTTTTTAAAAATTTAAATCCACTTTTTTTCATTCTGATTCACTAGAATGAGACTGAATCATGTCGGATAACATGAACTGAATCAGAATCACTTAATATTTCTTCTGGAGCATAAAATATACTGCGTTAGACTAGAAATTTTTCATCAATTCATCATCAATGATTGTTTCGTATAATGAATGATGGCAGTAAATTTGTAAAACTAGAAATTAACTGTAAATTTATTTGCGGAAGAAATATATTCCAGTGGTTCTCTTTAGCTTTTCGTTACTCTGTGTCATATGTTTTAATCATTGCAAGTGGTTGTACTAAATTTTAAATAGATTAATATTGTGATTTTAAATGCTTACATGTTAATTATTACAAATGGTTGGAGTAAATTATATATATATATATATATATATATATATATATATATATATATATATGTATGTATGTATGTATATATGTATGTATGTATATATATATATACATACATAGATAGATAGATAGATATAGATTTTAAATAATTCATTTATATTAAAAATACATAGTGATGTTTCAGAATGAAATGAATTTCATGATTACAGTTTAACATGTATTTAGCTTATTATTAACCATAATCTCTTCATTAATGCAGTAAATTTTGCATGAGTAAAAGTTTTATGAAGTTTTATATGTACGGCAAATTTTTGTAATTGATATGACAATATTGAAATGTAAGAACACTTGATGTTTCTAACATACAATGAATAAGCAGAAAATGAAACATGTTTTTAATTTTTATAATTGCTTATGACTATGATATTTTCCGTTACTTTTATATATGAAGAATTCAACAACCTGGTTGAGTGCAGATTTAAACTTGACAATACTACAAAGCAAATTTACACTAATCTGAAAAGACATTTTTCAGCAAAATATGTAGAGGTGTTTATCACATATTGGAACATCTAAAAACTGCTCTAAAGTATTTTAAATACTACCGAGGATTGACCTATAGATTTCTAGAGGATTTTTCATAGATTCTGAGATGCATTCAGGCATCGCAAGCGAACGAATCCTCAAAATTTCCAAGTACTCATCCAGATAAACACGTACAAGAAAACAGAAACACAAATCCATCTTCCGTTATTCACCCGATGATTGGGATTGAACTCGAGAACTCTGAAATCTTGTAAAGCAATTAAATATCCGCATCGGAACATTATTCGAGAAGACTTTTTAATATTGACGCTTATTAACTTGTAAAAATAAAAATTTTGAAAATGAAAATTAAATTCTTTTACAGGTTAAAATTAAATACTTATTATTTTTGCGAGATTATAGATTATTTTTCTTACTACTAATCGTTCATTTTTTTTTGTCTAGGTAATTATTTGCTTGTGTCTGAACAATCACTTTTTTAAGCATGGGTTTCAATTTAAGTGAAAATAGCAGTTAAAATCAAATTCCAAACCTCAATAAATATCAACTTCTGATGTAGGATTCAAATCAACAAACTGTTAAATTGAATCGGCACCAAGAATTTCCAAGTAAACGTTTTACTATAATTGGGTAGAGCTATTTATTATTGCAATCAATATACATAAATAATATTTAGTTTAATTCCTGAAAAGTTCAGTTTTCATGAATAAATTCTCGATTACATTCGAATTTAGTCATCATTTTAAGGAAAAAGGAGTATTTACACTTAAGAATTAAGCTTATACTTGAAGTAGTTGCAACAAAAATAAAGACTCAATCAACTGGATTTTTTAATTATATTATACAAAGTTTTAAAAGGGAGACCAATTGGTATAGGATCTATCCAATACTAGTAACGAAGATTTAAGAAGTTGGTCGCATTTGGGTCCCATACAAAAATTCTTGCTGTTGAAAGAATGGTTGTCTATTGAAAAATTGATACATTTTGTCTACAATCTCTAATTCAGATGATAAACGCAGCGCATACTGTGTTGTCTTTACTAAATAAATGACATTTTTTTCTTCCATACGGTTTAAGATTCTGTGCACTGATCTGAAATACGCAAATAAAGTAAATAAAAACAATTTTTTTTCTAAACTTATAATCAGTATTTGATGGAAATTAAGGAAAACAAATTTATGATTTTTTTTCAGGAAGAAAAATATTTTGCAAACTTTTTTTAATCATTTCAAGCGTGTGTTCTTAGCTACAATAACATTTTATCCAACGATTAAATGCGATTCTGTTAAATATTTATGAAAGATAAAACTTTAGATGTTTTCTTTGATTCCAGAATATAATGAAATTTCTTTTCGTCGTACCATAAGGTAACTCTTCTGTTCAACTCCTTAAAGTCAACATTTACCATTCGCTTAATCATACAGGATAAGAAATTTTCAGAGAATTGTGATTGCTTTCTTCTAGAATTTATCGCGGAAGGTCAGAACGAAAATATTATCTATTTTTCGTACTATGATTCGGAAACAATCATGATAGAATAAGAAGAAAACTAAAGAAAACAGCATTAAAAATAACATCATTACAACATTCTCTACATAAATGCGTGTAAATTCATCAACGATTTAAATCTATAATATAAATGTAATCCGTATTTCATTATATGTGATATTCTTTCTAAAGTATCATAACTACTATAAGTAATGTAAAAAAAGTTTTCACAAACGATTTCGAAATATTTATTTTTATACGAGCTCAGTAAACAAGTGAGGAAAAGAATTTCTCTTTTTTGTTCCGAAAGTAGGAGCTTTAATATCTGATGCAGTGGAAATAATCATGTAGAGAAGATTATCATGATAAAAGTTCCTCACGGTTAAATATCTTAACGCTGGTGAGGCGAGACGTCAATTCAGGTGTCAATTTCATAACTTAACCACGATTTAAAATGATGCATATGGTTTTTCTTAGTGACTCTAGCTAATAGAAATAGGCTGCTGTAAACGTATCGGACTAACTTAACCAATGAAATTAAAAATACAATCATAAAAAATTACTTATCCTTTGAAAAAAATGTTGTGTTATATATAATTAGATCCACACTGCAAATATCTGAAAATCATTTCAATATTTTACAAAAATTTCAACTTTTTACACGATTATAGAGAAGGTTGAAAATATTGTACTGTGATTATATCAGCATTATATGTATACAATTTAATGTATTGCAAGAGAGAAGTATATCTAATCTCTGGAGTTCCTCTCAAATTTCTATAATAGAGGAGGTCTACAAGGCGATAGTTTAATAAGTTTTTTTCAATTTGTTGATCTTTGGACCAGCGTCAGTTATCAGACCTGCTATCTTGAAAAATTCTTCCTATTTTGAAAAATGTCTCATTTTTAAGGATGGAAAAGTAAATCAGTGTTTGTCTAATATTTTCTTTGTTTTTGAATTTTTTGCCCAGCAAAAAATTTTAAACAAAAATTAAGTTCCATAATATTACATAGCATAGTATTTTGTGATAGTGAAAAATAAACGTGAAATTATCAGACTTGGACAATTTTATTTTTCACAAAATTGTAAAAATCTGTGAGAAATGTAAAAAAATTGTCTTCTTATTCTAGAGTTAATGTTTGATAAATTAGATTTATAATAAATTAGATAAATTAGATAATACTATATTTATAATAAAATATGAAAAAAATGGGAGTTAGGATCTAAATATTTGAGAGAGTTTATGGCAATTTCAAAACTTACTTTTTGAAATAAAATCGACATTTTGATTGCAAACAATTGAATTAAGAATTTCACTTAAAGTGTGATAGAATAAAAAGTTCCATTTTATTCAGAAGAACTATTTCCATTATTAAATTTTAGCACTGTGTAGTGAACAGCCTAAAAGGTAAGGCATAGCTATTATAAGGTTTTTTAGTCTCCAAAATATATTATTGCTTCCCAGAGAACTTTCATTTTGATTCAAGTCTAGCAAGATTGTTTTGGTTCTTACACTTGTCAAAAGTGAAATTGCAATGAAAGGAAAATAACATGATGGGGAGAGGTAACATGCCAATGGTTAAAGAAAGATGCAGGTAAATAAAGCTGTTTATCTAATATTTAATGTGGGCATCAAGAACAAAAATAAAGGATTCTAAGCAACGAAACATATTTTTATGGAGTTTTTAATGTCCTTCCGAAATATTCTTTGCCATGCCTAGTCTGCTTAGTCCTTTTATGGTATGCGCCTATAATAACGGTCTTTTACGGTATCTTAGCCGACTAATTTTGGATTATTAAATTTTCAATAATATTTAATATCTCTTCTCTGATATAGAGGACAAAGAAGGTTTCTCGCTCAAATGGTAATGTCCTCGCTTGACAATTCAAAATGTCGACACTGGAGGCTATATTATGCATTTTCCGTCGTAGAAATAAGCAGCCAGAAGTACATTACACAACTTAGCCTAATTATAAAATGTATTAGTTTTCCTCTATTTGGAAATAACGTATACAGAAATTTTATTTTTAACATGTTTTCTGTTTCAACTTATTTACAAAGATAATGATTAGTAAAATTTCGATGTTCATTACAAATTAGTTTGATAAAATACCGCTAAAAAATTTAAAAAGATTCCCTTTAAATATTTTTCGAATAAAAATAAATTTTTTTTTTTTTTTTAGCAAATACGAATATATTCCATTTATTTGCATTGTGAATCGAAATTTATTAACGTAATACCATTTACACATCCTTATCGCATTACAGCTGAATAAAATACTTCTGTCTATTAAATGAGGGGAAATCCTTAAAGTACACGATAGAATATATTCATAGTTTTTCTGAACAAACCTGAATGTACATTTTTATATGGTTGGACAAAATTTGAAAAACTCTGTTGTTCCTTAACGCAATTGTTACAGCTGCATTCCATAAAATGAGTTCACAGTTTATTTCTTTCGCGCTTTGGTTTACACATCTGCAGGAGAAAGACATTTAGTCTTGAAACATTGTCTATAAATATATATCAAGTTACGTATCAGGTACATTAATAAAAGCTTGTTTAAGGAAAGAAATTAAATTTGTTTCTGTTCTATGGTTACTTTTTTTAAAGAGGGCTAATTTGACAGAGATCTATTGCTTAAAATTTACTCTGAACCACTACAGAGATTCAAATCAAAGGTGAGATTTGAATTCACGAAATGTGTAGTTGAATGATATAACGCTTATTATTCAACCTTCAAACCAGGACAGAAAAGGTGGGGTCCATGTAAAATACCAGTTCCTTAGAAGTTAACTGTGTATTCGAACCTTTATACACTAAATCTTCTTTCAAATATTTATAAATATCTATCTTCATATCAGTTACGTATCGATTTTAATGACATTCGTTGTGAGAGCATCTTTTTTAAATTATTTTTTTTCTAACCTCTTTTGTAGTTTCATTTTAGTCTGTATTCCACTCGTCATCTTTTGCACAGGAGAACTAGTTCAGTTCGGACTAACAGTAGAAATTCGTTTATTGGAAATATCTATGTTCAAGGGGTGACTCGAATCCATGAAACTTCTGAACTGCTTACAAAGCGCTAACCATTTAGTTACCTGTATGATACTAGTGAACCAAGTCAAATTGTACTGATGTGTGGCTTGCCATACCCTAGACATACCCCTGTTCCTGATGTTTTGAAATTTAAAATATTCCTTTTTAGGAAAGAATTTCCCATGGCCAATAAATCTTTTCTGTTAAGCACACTTTGAGAAACTTACATAATCTAGACAATATTTTAAAGTCCCAATGAGAATGACTTCAGCACAAAAATTAAGTACATTTAATTTTGAACACTGAAATGTGATCTCTTGATCATTCATCAACAACAATTTTTTTAGAATTAGTTTTCTTTTTCACTAGTTTTTTCAAATTGATCATGCTATTTTTTTACGTCGAGATAAGTACTAGAAACTTCAGGAAATAGGAACTATTCTATCGCATTTTCATAGTATGATATAATGTTTAACTTTGTTTATCACATGAACTGGATCTTAAAAGATTATTGAACAATGACTTCACATGCTCAGCGCTTAATTAAACTTATCTCTTGTTATCTCGAAAATACTTTTGCACCCTTTTGTCACCAAATCGCTTTATCTTCACAAAACTGGCCAAGTGTGATTTGTATCAGAAGAAAAGCTTGTTTTGTAACTGTTTCGTAACTTCCATCCGGTATAAAACAAGTTCGATAAAATATCAAAGTAATAAGATAATTTATACTAAGGAAACATGATAAAATCTCTGCAAATTTATGAAATATTTAGCATAAAATTAAAAAATAATAATGTTTTTTGCAGCTTCTGATGGTCTATTTTTAAGCGTCTTGACGCATCTAACTTATAGACTTGATACTAATTTTTCTGTAACTATCAATCAAGTTTGGTTGAAATGTAAATAATTGCCTACTCAGACTTTTGTTCCCACTATCTATGCAAAAAAAAAAAAAAAAAAAAAAAAAAAAAAAAAAAAAAAAAAAAAAAATAAAAAAAAAAAAATAAATAAATAAAAAATAAAAAATAAAAATAAAAATAAAAAATAAAATAAAAAAATAAAAAAAAAATATTACCCTAAAGTATGTATATTTGTGATCTATGCATATAAACCATGAAGATTACAATGCCACAATTTTGCATATTATCATTTGTTTAATTACAACAATTTAATGACATACTCAAATTTATATGAATACATAATAACAGGTCATTTATGCTCTGGTCATCATGATTGCTGTAACATTATTTTCACATTACTGGTTTGTTAAATATTTTAATTATTTGATAACAAGACCAAATACATATTCCTAATTAATAACAACGCTTATATCTTGTGCATACAACCCAGCATAATCGTAGTGCAACTATTTTGTACATTTTAGCTTTATGTTTAATAACAATTATTTAATGACATTACCAAATTCATACGTGCACATAATAATAGGGCTTACACTCTGTGCATCATGATTATAGCACCATTAATCTTTTATTAAAGTTTTATTTATTTTAATAACGTATATTTTTTAATAACGTATTCAAATTTATATGCCTGTATAATAACTAAGTGTTTATGCGCTGTGCATATAGTCCAGCATGAATGAAGTGCCACTATTTAGGATGTTAGCTTTTTGTTCAATACTAGTTATACTTAACAACACCGTCAAATTTCATGATGATTGACTTATTTTTGAAGAGATGAGTTGAATTTAGCAACTTTTCATTAATTTATGGTAATCTATGACTTTTCTCGTTCGCCCACAGAATAGTTTAATATACTGATATGGTATTTCATGATTCTTGCAATTTGAATTTGTGTACAGTCCCCACGATTGATTCTTAACAGTAGAACCGTGACGACATCTCTTTTCATGTCAAATACTTTAAACGGAGACGTAGGCTGGTAGGGGGCATGCAAAAGAGAAGAGAACAACTCTGAACGGTATGCATCGTGGCATGCAAATTAGCGTGCCGTTACGCTTACTGATATGCCAGAAAAAAGAGTAAACACTAATTCGATTCATCCGTCAAGGGCCGAATAGTTCAAATAATATTTGAGAACTGGATTCTTTATACTCGATTCCATCAACATTTGAAGAATAAACATGAAAACGTCCACTTTTTTTCGTTTCCAAGAAAGTTCAGTCGTACGAAAACCACAACACGCTCTTTTTCCAGTTGCTTTACAAATAAAGAAGATAGGTCAAATCGGGTCACTCCATGCTTTACAAGTCATAAAAAATGTAATAGCTTAAAATATAAGCGTTGTAAAAAACAAAACGTATTCATTCTTACACAAATAACAATAAATTCAAATGTGGAATGATTAAAATAGCTTATTGACTTTCAAAATATATATTTTGAATAATTTTCATGAAAAATTTTGACTAGAGTTACGTGTTTCGAAATTGAAAATATATAGTGAATATCTCGAAACAGCTGTTTCAAGATGTTTTTGAATATTTACTGCATTCGAAAGAATTCTAAAGGATTTTTCATGGACAGTACACTATATTCATGGGTTAAAATGAAATTTCTAAGCGTATATGAATCAAGAGTACATATGCTTCCATTTGTAACGTTAAGTTTTCATTATATGGTGGGACTGCAGTAAACAAGTAAAAATTATGCTAGGAAAAAAAGCGAGCACCATTGTTGACTCCATCGATTACAGTAGTGCTCGAAAAAGTTCCTTAAAATCTTTGTAGAGTATAATGAGGATGACAGCTCAGGTGCCGATTTCGTAATTTCAGTTATTTTTACTTAAAATTACTAGACATTTACTTATTACATAAGTATCTTAAAGTAAGGACGCTTTTTTTAAACCATCATTTATTACATCATAGTTTCATTGTTTTATAATAAATTTTTTTTTAAATTGCTTGATACTTAACTACTTCTACATTTTCTAAAAAAATGTCAGTAAAAAATAGTTTTTTATTTTTTTTATACTTCGCAATTTTAAATATATGATATACGAATAGCTTACAAAATAAAATGCTTAATATAGATCCTTTTTATGTCCGCATTATAATTTGTAAGCATAAATTAAATGGACAAACAATAAGAAACACAATGAGAAAAGCGCACCAAGTAATTGGACTAAAACTGAAAAATGATAAGTCATGCCAAAATATTCTTTGATTTTGAAATAAGATTTCTATCTTTAGCAGTAACATTTTAACTTCAATACAAATGTTATCAAATTTACGTGTCGATTTCTAAAACATTTATTCAAGGCTTTAGGGCCAAACTTATGATAGATTTTTTGATTATTTATGATCGTAGATTTATGTAAGTGGCGGGAGTTAAGCCAAAAAAGATGATTACCAATTTAAAAATGAAGAATTTATCATAAAGGAATCAGGCTATCATGCTTAATTCTGAGAGATTGGAGGAAAATTCAGATAATAATAGTACTCGATGAAATATTGCGATTCCATATAATTTGAAACTAACTTTATAAAACAATCAAAAAATTGCAATTACTTACGAGCTTCTTAGCAATTACAGTAAAATACTGGTAAGAAGTTTGGTCCCGATAAGAGAAAAAAAAATATTCCTCATCCATTAGTGCATAATAAAATTGTTTCATTAAAGGAAATGTAATTAAGAAATTTAGTACAGGAAAATTAAAATTGTAAACCAATAAGAAAGATCTCATAGTAAATTCCTCTATAATACTCTTAATATAAATCTTTTCCAGAAGATTATTTAAACATCGAAATAATTCATCGGACACAGAGCATAGTATTTAAATTACCAAAAATAATCCGTGAATTATTATTATAAACACGAAACACTGTTTTGCATGAAATTTCTGGAAACCAAAAATTTTTCTGAGGCAATTTAAAGTCAGACTGGCCAAATCAGAGTTTAATCAGTGCAATACCTTCAATATTGCCACGTGCTGGAATCGTTATCGTGTTATCTGGGGCTGTAAATCTGTTCCTGGGATAAGCATGCTTAAATAAAGTAAAAATATCTACAGATTAGGGGGATATTTTGGATTAGCATGCATGAGTTGATATTTTAAATAGAGCACAGATAAATTATTATTAAATACATGTTCTAACACAACTTTAACTAAACTTTCTAGGGTTCAATTCGCATGTGATTGTATGGGTAAGAATCCAATTTAAAATGCAGGTTATAGTCAAATGAACTCTCGTATTTAAAAAGAGATCTGAAAGCGATAAATCATATTTATATTGCTTTAAATACTTCTAAAGAGAGCAATCAGAAACATTTTAATTCTAATAAAAAAATTGAAACATAATAACAACGAAAAATAATATCAATTTGTCCTTTTTAGAACAAATTCTTAGGCATTAAGATAAAAGCAGACTAATTTTGTTGTGATTAAATTCAGCATTATACCATTAGTTATTTTTAATCATCTTGAATCATGCCTCAGATAATCTTGAAATAATATTACAATCTATAGAACTAAAACTAATAGAAAATTTATTGGGAACATTAAAAAATATCTTTATGTAAATCGCAATAAAAAGGAAACTACTTTTTCAAACATAGCATAAAATTGAATATAGTATGATTAAAAATCATGGTTATTTAATTCTCTTTAGTTATAAAGTTTTCATTCTTATATAAGAAAATTATTATTACTCTTTGGAATTTTTCCATTTATTCCAAATTTTTACTTGATAATTGTAAGTGGTCATATACTTTTATGTGGCAAATTTAGAAATTTTTCAAATTTGCGATTTTTCTTCTCAGAGTTTGATATATTTAAATTTATTTTCATTTATAACAAATATATAATGGTTATAAAATATGTGAATTTTTCTTTTCATTTCTTTTAGTCTTCTTAAGTTGCTTAAAATTTCAAAATAGATGTCTAATGATGAATACTGACGACCCACTCCGTATTATCAGAATAATTTAAATTCATTTATTTTGTTTTTCTTATTCGCATATGTATCTGGATGAGAAAAATTCCCCTCCTCATTGATTAATGTAGCTCCAAAGCCATTGAATATTTAAAATTGCTTTTTTACAGTTTTTAAAACTTTATGAAAAGGTAAAACACGTGTCCTTAGCACTAGCTCTTCAATGTCACTCACAGAAAAAAAGGAGGAAATCACACTGAATAAAATGTATTCATTCAATTCTGGTTAGTTTTTCATACCAGGTATCAAAGTGTTGCTTTCTTGTATCCTGAATAATCGAACTTCCTCCACGAAACAAAAACACCAATTCATCGATGACCTGTTTTTAGTTATTTTTGAAAGGTTTAATTGAAAGTTCTTGTTGTAACATTAATTATAGAACCTGGAAGAAAATGTTGTATACGTATTCAAAGTCACAAATTAGATATAGATAAGTATATAATGCGAGGAATATAAGGACATCCACAAAAAATATAAAGATATTAAGTGATAAAAAATAAAAAAATTCAGTATTCATTGGAAAAAAAGTTTTGTTGCATACTTAGAATTTTCTTCACTGAGTGCTTAATCACATCTAATATTTAAATATGATTTATAAATGTTTCATTGTATTAATTTTTTTACACAAAGATAATTTATTTACACAATATCAAATTTGGATGGATGGAAAATTCGTTACTTGTAAATGCTTCATTTACAGTCCTTTCAATCATATTATTTTGTGTTTGAATGTATTTCAAATTTAATACAGTAAATTTTTCATTAAGGCAGACGTACACGTATATGACTTAAATGCCACATTCTTTATAAAAATTTTTATTTCCATTTGGTAAATCTTACAAAAGAATGGAATGACATTTATATAAATTCAAATAATTCTGTACAGATTATTACAAAACTTATAACCATATAGATAGATATGAATACAATAACATAGAATTACTATTAAAACATCAATTGTTTTTAAAATTTTTTCAAAAACAAAGATATTGATGTTGTTTTTATAATTTTACACGGCAATTATAATATTATTAAAATCTCAAAAATTATCATAAATTGACAATAAAAATTATGTATTATGTAAAATATTAACTTTTACAAATTCTTTCAGATTTACATAAATTTCAATAAAGTTGCAGTGAAATCTTATATTTGTAAAATTGTTTTTACTATCATTATCAACATACTGTCACAACAGGAAATTTCAAATTATTTATGAAATATTTGTTATATAAAATATGCATGAAGTCTCCCAATCTTCTCTGCTAATCGTTGATTAGATATGCATCGTAGCCATTAATTTCTAAGTAGATACAACCATTTGATAAGAACGGTCAAGATGATGTCCAATACAATAGAATATAATTTTCAACTAATCAATTATTTTTTAATAATGACGATTGAAATTCTTTCTTCCCATTGATTTATAAGAACATGAAAGTGTATTAACTTTTTATATCAGGAAAATCCTAATAAGAGAGCCATGTAGAATCTGCATACGATATCAAAAGATAAATAATGCTAAAATTTCTGAAATCAGTTGTTTTTCAAAAAATTATACCACTCCGAGTGGCATCTCAATGGATAATAGTGCTGCCTTTCCATTCAAAAGTTAGTTAATTCGTTTCCATTTCCAATATATGTATCTTATTCTTGATTCAAAATTCATTTTAAACTCTGCGTCCTTGACAAATCTGCTCTCGTATGCAAAACTGATTGTAGAGTCCCAAACAAAACAAATCCAACGAACATTTACATATAATCGACATTACATAACAAACCAAATTCAACGAACATACTCAACGAATATTTTTCGGAATTACCGAGTAAAAAGACTATATTGTAACAGTAATTCTCTCCGATAAGAATTGAGAAATGTTATAGAAATCATATATTCTGTTTTACATCGAATTGTTATCCTAAATAAGAAAGTGATTTTAAAATATAGTGATTGTCACACATAATATTAGCTATTTAATGAATGTTTCCTTCCTATAATTGTTGTTTCTAATTTTGCATTAGTAAGCTAATTTCTTATTGTTATCGTATCTTTTGAATTCTCTAAGTCAATGAACTCTTGCTAAATAGAATTTTATTATTTGTATTTTGGGAGAATATAAGTATTCAATGTATCAGGTGAAATATTTGATTTGTTTATCTCTCCATGATTACTTTTTCCAAATGGTAGTTCACAATCCAAGAAAAATAGTTTCCTTTTTTATTGCTTCATTATCAGTTTTTCATAAGAGAAATGCCAATTATTTTAACACCAAGGTTTTAAAATTAATCATTACGATCAATATTTTTAAAATGTACTACAAGCCAAAACAAACATACACACCCAAAATGAGAAGTGAACTTACAAGTTGATGAATTGAAGACCATAGTGCTAATCATTTAGTTACTAACTCAATTTTATCCATATCAGATCACAAAGGCTTAGTGAATCGTTGATAGTATGGCTCATTTAATTCGGAAATATAATTTAGATTTTTTTAAGCAATTATAGTCTTTTTTTTTTAAAAAAAAAATCTAGCTGAATAAAAATCGGTGAACTGTTTCAATCTCTTAGCGCAAACTAAATTATAGGAGTTCTTGAATTAAAATGGACTCTTGCAAATTTTAAATTACTTAAAGTATGAACACGTTCGACTGAACAATATCCATCAACGACGAAATAGAATACTTCTGAAAGCAAGGTTTCATGGCATATCTAGTGGAACTAATGGCGCTATCACGCGTAAAATGTATCATAGGTCTGGGAAGACTTGGTTAAAGATATGAATGCTTATTTGTTGAACCGCTGTCAATTACACCCGAGATTGTTTCATAAGTCATTTTGTCAGCCTTTTTTAAATCAATGGAATCACGTCAATGGAATGTGATGTCATTTAAGCTTGATTCATTATTTGTTTCAATAACGGGAAGACAAATGAAAACGGTCTTATCTTACGAAAATAAATAAAATTATTTTTTGAAGTATATATTGAAATATGATTATATTTTTAAATGCGAAATCTAAGTTTTTGAATAGAACAGAACTTGTGTACGAAATTTCATCGACTGAACTCATTAAAGTGTTTTACGTTTGTAATACTTATTATAAATGCAAAATTAAAAGGAAATATTCTTATTTGCGTTTTGATTTAAATAATTTTAATTATGTTTTTAAAGAATAACAGAACAATTCAAATTTTATAATACGAATAATATATAATCCTATGTTAAATTCCTATATAAATAAATTTAATATATGATTTTAATTTAATATAGGAATTTTAAATATATTGTTTTAAATTTAATAGATTTAAAAATTTCATTTTCATTTTTTTTATAAAAATGTGTTTACTGATCACAATGCATTTATCAATAATAAAAATTTTAATTAAAGCCTATACTTTCGTAAAAATATTTTGAAATACTTCTACTGGATTTAATCTTAACACACAAAAATTAGAATGAACCTTTCGGAAAAAAATTCTAACACTTCTTTCAGAGACAAGTATTTGTCTATTGTATTTAAAACAACTTTCCACATTCAATGTTACAAAATTTATAAATCACGAATAAATAATGAGTGAACAAGCAGAATGGAAAGATTTTTCTTTCATCATTAATAAGTTATTTAATAAATAAAAATCATTTTTAGATTGTTTATGTGATAAGGGAAAGATCACATAATTTTCGATTTACTTACAATTTACATCGGAAGACGATTTATAGACCTCAGAGAAAAATCATTAAACAGTGATCACAGTTAAACAAGGATTTCTTTCTTGCTATATAAGTAAAATATTAAACAATAAAAGTATATTTACACATTGTCCCCATGATTAAAGAAACTAGAACATACGCTTATTATTTAATCCGAAGGAACTTGTTCTCCATGCGATACTCAAGCCAATAAGAAAATAAATAACAAAGAGCAAAAGAACACGTGAC
Source organism: Latrodectus geometricus (assembly GCA_026290005.1). Classification (NCBI taxonomy): domain Eukaryota; kingdom Metazoa; phylum Arthropoda; class Arachnida; order Araneae; family Theridiidae; genus Latrodectus; species Latrodectus geometricus. Next base: position 36,577 of record JAPDSC010136044.1, on the reverse strand, counting down.
TCGCGACTCATTAATTAAACCAATTATTTAATAAAGGAATATTTATGTATTCTTTATATCATTAACGAAATGTGAACAGTAGCAAGTCTGATCCGTTCTTTTTGAAACGTGGTAGAGGTTTTCCTTATCATAAAAATCGAAGAAAGACAATAATCTTATTTGGAATCTCAACTGTGTAAGGAATAAGGTAAAATCCTTCTTGCCACTGGTGCATATCCATCATGTCTATAGTTATGAAAATGACTAATACAACTATCATAAGCATATCGAATTCTTTTTAACTAGAAGCGTTACTCAAGCATTTGGTTAATATGTTTGTAAAGTATCTTATTGCAGGGTTTAAACGCATTCAACATGAAAAAATAGGATAGGACAAAAGATTACTCTTTCCGCGTGTATGATGAACACGTATTATGTCGAACAGGTTGTCAAGAAGTGTTTGAGATATTAATCATTTGAGTACATTCCCAAGGTCTTCAACTGAAGTATAATCTGACAGTAGCTTGCAAAAATATCCACAGCTGATTACCTTACTTTGGAATTAATAATTATAATTAAAATAACACGCAATTTATATTTGTATTTTCTCAATTGGATTGTTTATTCTGCAGACACAAAAAGTGTGCTATATATTAAATAAGTAAATCTCACAATTTACAAGCAAATATTTTTTGGAATTATTTGTTTTTATGACATTTGCATTGCATTATAGGGGATTTTGGAACTTGATATTTTAAAATCGGTAGGAATTAAATTATAATGCACTACTGGCCATTAAATTTGCTACACCAAGAAGGCGACATGCTATAGACGTGAAATTTATACGAAAGGAAGAAGGTGCTGTGATATGCAAATGATTAGCTTTTCAGCGCATTCAGACAAAGCAGGCTCCAGTAGCGACACCTACATTGTGTTTAAATGAGGAAATTGTTCAGCCGGTTCCTCATACATAAATTGCATTTGAACGTTGTTGCCTGGTGAAAAGTTGTTGTGATGCCTCGTGTAAGAAGGAGAAATGCGTACCAGCACATTTTTGACTTTGATAAAGGTCGAATTGTAGCGTACCGGTATTGCGGTTTATCTTATCGCAGTATTGCTGCTCGCGTCGGTCGAGATCCAATGACTGTTAGCAGAATATGGAATCGATGGGTTGAGGACGGTAATACGGAACGCCATGCGGGATCTCAACGGCCACCTATCACTAGCAGCCGAGAAGACAGGCATATTATCTGCATGGCCGTAATGGATCGTGCAAACACGTCACGAGCCGTGAGTCAAGAAACGGGGACGTTTGGAAGACAACAAGTGTCTGCACGAACAGTTCGACGACGTTTGCAGTAGCATGGACTCTCAGCTAGGAGACCATGGATGCGGTTTCCCTTGACGCTGCGTCATAGACAAGAGCGCCTTCAATGGTGTGATCAACGACGAACCTGGGCGCATGAATGGCGAGACGTCATCTTTTCAGATGAATCAAGTTCTGTGTACAGCATCATGATGGTCGCATCCATGTTTGGCGGCATCGTGGTGAACGCACACTGGCAGCGAGCATTCGTCATCGTCATACTGGCCCATCACCTGGCGTGGTAGTATGGGATGCCATTGGATACACGTCTCAGTCACCTCTTGTTCGCATTGACGGTGCTTTGAACAGTGCCCGTTACATTTCTGGTGAGTTACGACCCGTGGCTCTACCCTTTATTCGAGCCCTGCGAAACCCTACTTTTCAGCAGGATAATGTCCGACCGCATGTTGCCGGTATTGTACGGACCTTCCTTGATACGGAACATGTTCGGCTGTTGCCCTGGCCAGCACGTTATCCAGATCTTTCACCAACAGATAACGTCTGGTCAATGGTTGCCGAGCGACTGGCTCGTCACCAAACGCCAGTCACTATGGTTGATGAACTGTGGCATCGTGTTGAAGCTGCATGGGCATCTGTACCTGTACATGCAATCCAATCTCTGTTTGTCTCAATGCCTAGGCATATAACTGCTGTTATTACTGCCAGAGGTGGTTGTTCTTTGTGCTGATTTCTCAGGATCTATCCAGCCAAATTTTTTGAAAATTTAATCACTTGTTATTTCTAGTATAATATATTTGTCCAATAAATATCATTTTGTTATGTGCATTTCTTCCTGGTGTAGCAATTTTAATGGCCAGTAGTGTACTTTTGCATTTCATTTATTTGAATTCTTACCCAATAAAATAGCAAATATAAGAATGGTAATATTCATGAATTCTTAAGCTTTTAAAAAGTGTTTGAAATAATAAAACCCAATTTTTTAAATGTATCTCCTATTTCTCAAACTTTAATAAATTATTTGTGCATCGAAGAATTGAATATATTTTTAAAGAGTATTTTTTTCCATATGAGTTTAATATAATGCCAGTTCAATGTTCTTTACTAAGAATTTTTTATTAACAAATATTTTTAAACACCTGATATGGATTCCCGGGGGGGGGGATTTAAGCCTTCAATCATTTTTTTTTTCATATGTTAAAATTCCTTACCCATAAAAATGCTGTTAAAAAATGTTAGTTTAATATAATGTTTTAAATTAGAAATTTTTGAATTCTGAACAAATTTTGAAGCATTCAAAAAGGTTTTGATATGGAAAAACATAAATCTTTTATATGTTCTTTATTTGAATATTAAATTAGCTTCTAGGCCCATCATAAATATTATAAAGATTTTAATTAGAAAAGTTCAAATGTTGCATGTAATTTCAGTTGGAAAGTTTCAAGTTCAAATGTTCTTAAATGAGAAACTTGAATCTTTGAACTAACGGGTGGTTATAATTAAACTTCCCTTAAAAACAACATTCTACAGAGCAAAAGATTGAACTGTATGCGACGAATTATTTATATGTGTTACCCACAAAATGAGCTCACGGAATTTAGAAAAATATCTACAAAATGTCCATCAGAGGGAGCCTTTTTGGGAAAAGCAAGAAATTTAACACAATAAGTAATTTAACACAATAAGAAAAAGAAGTCTCAGAAACTTCTGACAAAATTGACTACTGTTAATTTCACATACATTATTTCATGATTTGCTAATCTCGATCATTTAATTTCTTGGCCATTAATATCAATAATACATGACACTTCCACTTGTGACTATGACATAGTAAAAGTAAACTTAAATAAGTTTAACTGCTGAGAAATGTCTTTCTGAATATCCAAATTTATGAATATACATAATCAAGCCGATATCGAATGCATTCAACTCATTGTGTAGACACAACAAGACATAAACACACGAGTTTGATTCATTAGCATTTGTGTTTAGACTTATAAGGAAGTATCTGCAGGCATTTGGCAATATAATTTAATGGTTTATTTCCCAGAGAGTTTCGTAGATAATATTTCATTTCCATAACGTTTGAACATTGAAAAAAAGTTTAATAACATTTGCAAGCAAAAATGTGTTTCATTGCATGAGGCAATTTGTTACACGGATACAAACTTTACTGAAAAAAGAATTTCTTTATCTTTTTAAACTTTTCAGCGATGAATAACAAAGAAATATTAGGCAAAAACGTTTCCGAACAAGTTTGTTGTTATAACTGGAGATTTTATGAGGGTCATCATTCAAAGATGAAGGCATAATATACAATTAATGTGTAATATACTATTAATGAAACAATACATCATGTACATAATGTAACCATGTGAGAAAATAGAATTTACCGTATAGATAACAAATATTAAGTCAATTTTGCTACCGCATGCTTCAATAGATCATTGGAAAAGAAATTATGACTTGCAGTGCCAAATTTATAGATGGGAATTAAAGTTCTTTTACATTACCAGTCCATTGAGAGTAATTTCTAAATAACAAATGAGACATGTGGCAAGATTTTTTGTTTCAGAAGTAGGAATCGCTAGTGAAAAATTAATAGATCCGATTATCGCGCAACATGTAAGATCCTGTTCTCAAATGTGGTCTTAAAATAGAAGTTTTTTTTCAATAAATATGTATTAGAATATGCTTTTCTTTAACTTTTCTAAAAGAATAACAATATGCTCAAAAAGCAGACTTTCCTTCAAGAAAATTATTAAGGGACAATTAAAGCATATATAAATGCTTAAAAGTAACTTAGAATTCCATTTTTCAAGAAATAATTTCGATTATATGAAAGTCACTCAAATATGTAAAAATAACAACTTTGTATGCGAACTTTTAAAATGAAACTTTTTTCAAGAAATAGGTTCGATTATGGTATGTTATTGCAAGAATACACTTTAAAATTAACTTTGAATGTGATAGCTATATATAAAAATGGAATTTTTATCATATTCAAATAAAAGCTAACTGTCGAGATCCGTTTCCAGATGTCTATGTTTGCCGAGTTAAGATATTTAAAGCAGGTATCTGCTTCTTGGGTCACAGTTAAATCACCAAGAGGACGTCTAGCATCCTTCTCCCCACGCCAAATCACATATGCAGAATGACAATGGGCTTATAGAGCTTCTAACATGTATAGGTCCAAGCAGTATAATTGTCTTAAAATATGATTGATATAGATGTTACTACACTCTTAGTATGAGAACAATATCTTTTCCCATTGGGCTGTTACAATCCTATTGATTTTGACAATATATTTTCCTATTTATTATATTTTCTATAACACAGTTTTCTTACAATTTTAAATTTAATCTTTTTCTAATTCCAAACATATAATTAAATGAATGTGTTCCTTATAATTAGCGTATCATTTGTGATTAGTTTTCCCCACATTAAGAATTACCATTGTATATTGAAGGGCACATTTTAAAGTAACAAATGAGATACAGATTGAAGTTAAGATCAATCTCCATCTAATTCATTAGTAGCAATGCATCTTTCGGACATCTAAATACTCTCAAAAAATAATTCATCTCTACAATCAAAAATTATTTAAAAATTTATTTCACATGCTAATTGCTTCATAAAAACAAGTTAAAATTTGATAGATAAAATATTATTTTAAATAAAATTTTATTTTTCAAAAGAGCATAATGAATAATTCTTGGAACTACAGATTTCTTATTATTTTTTTTTTTTAGCTGCCCTTCAAAAGAGCTGTGGGAAGTCGTCTTCTAAATGGAATCAAAGTCAAAACACCGTGGATGAGTCACAAAAAAATGCATGTGAACGACCCCCTTCACTCGCGCCAGAGAGTTTAAACTTTGACTACTCGGGACAAATCGAGCTCAACGGATGCTTTGACCCGCGGACCGTGAACAGCAGAAATACCTGTGAGTGCTCCACAGAAAGAGACGCACACAACAGCTTCTGCTCATCCGATCCTGTAGAGAAGCATCCAGGTAAGTGCTGCTGAGTAACTTAGTTCCTGTATCTTTCAAAGTACAATATCTCCTTTGCTTGCTATTACTTCCATTTGAACAACATATTGCTTCGTTAAAAACTTATTTTTCCGAGATATTCAATGATATTTTTGATTGTTTAACTCATTCAAACCTGGCATTTTTCTTAAATAGAGGAACAAACCATGTACGATGAAAACTCCATTTGAAGAAATAACTATCAACGAATGATACTTAATTCAACTTTAAAGAATCTTTTTTCAAGATATCTGAAACGATTTCAGAAATTAACCCAAAGCTGAGTTGAACAATTTAGTTAGAACATTTAGAAAGTTGAACAAGTTATTATGAAGTGCAAAAAATGTATTTAAATGAACTAGTTAATTTTTAATGATTAATAATTGTGCGAATTGTATCCCAATGTGGTGAATTGGATTTGATTTTAACCAGTATAATGGTTCAGAATCAAGACACAATCAGCGAGCTTTGATAGCAACTCTCAAACTAAATTTTCAACACAAACATTTATGTTTGAGTGCTATCAAAGTGATTGTACTTTGATTTATAACTATAATAAATTTTTTTTACACCTAATTTGGAAAATCAAAAATTTTTTTATTTCGCCCTATAATTATTTCTTGTACATGAGAGTTAATTTAAGAGAATAGTTTCAATGAAATTTCATGTGAGTTGTCATGGTAACCTTAATACCTTGTAATAATTTGGTCTGGAATCCTCATTAGAAACATTTAAGCCGGAGATGATATCATATTTTGATTTATAACAATCATAAGTTTCATTTCAATGTAATTATTAATTATTATGTATTTTATTAATCATTAATTATTATTGTCACACTCTATAGCAGTTTATTTTGCACGTGAGTGATAATTAAACAAAAAATTACAGTTAGCAAATTCCCAGCCACTAAAACATTAATATTCGGGATGAAAATTAAACCCATAAACTCTTCAACTGAAGTCTATTGTATTAATCATTCAGTTTCAAGCATGGCTAAAGGCCATTTAGGATTTAATTTGAGTTAAGTTGAATTTTTTCTAATATAAATAATGTAACTTTTGATACTCTATTTATAATTTAATTTTAATAATACATTAAAAACTAAATTTTATTTTCATAAATTACATGTTAAATAACGGAAAGCAATATATTTTGAATAATGGAGAGCAATATATTTTTGATAGTACATAAATAATTCCAGTTAAAAATAGGATTATTTATGCATTAGCTTACACGATTATAAATGTTAATAAAACAAATTGATATGTAGAAAAAATTGAAAAATATGTAGAAAAACAGATGCTATTTTGATAATATAAGAAAGAAAACTAAATAGCTTGTGAATTTCTTTTATTTCTTACTTGAAACTAACGCTAAATAAGCGTTACTCCTGACTACGTTAATATAATGATAAACGTTACTCCTGGCAACGTTAATATAATAATAAACGTTACTCCTGATAACGTTAATATAATAATAAACGTTACTCCTGGCAACGTTAATATAATAATAAACGTTAATCCTGACAACATAGCAATTTTTAAGTGCTAGCTTTGCATTTTTAATGTGCGAGGAATGTATATATTTTGTGACTAAAACTTAAATCTATTTTACACTTCTGTAATCTTCATAGAAAGTATAATTATTTTGATACTTATAATTCCTATTTTATTAATTATTTTGGAAATAAATTAGCTACAATTTTTCAAAAATCTATATCAAAATAGAGATTCAAAATCCATTTTAAACCTAATAGATTTCAATTAGATTCGCCTAATTGGTTAGATAGTACGACCAGAAATGAAGAATATGACAATGAACGAATATTCGAATTCAGTTTAAAGGAAACAATTTTTTAAAGTTTAAATTAAATACTTATGTCTGTGTGTGTGAATAAAGTTTTTCAGTCTTTTGAATTTAGTATATATAGCTTTTAGATATGTTTCAGATAAAAGATACATGGATTCATAACGTGAGTAAACATCTTATAAATAATTGGCACATTATATCTCTCCAGACCAGATGAATATATTTTTGAAATTTTTGTTTTATTTATTGTAGAATACGATGTAATATTAAAGAATAATTATAGCTCTAAATAAAAACTAGTTAACTAAAAATGAAAGAATTTTCATTAGTTAGTTTGTACAATGTATCGCATCGGAAGGTCGTGGACCTTGGTAGAAAAAAACGTCTCGTTCGTGTCCAGAAAGTAACAGGTTCGATATTTAAGCAGTTATAATTATGCTCTAAAATCTTATGCCCGCTAGATATTTCGTAAAATTTAATACCCCGTTGAGAGGTTGCGATTTTAGGAGGTTTTAAAATAGATATGGACCTGATTCATTACCTGATTATGATTCATTTTAGTATAGTTCAAAATTAAGAAACATTTATCTGCGTTCAGGTTACAAAAATAGGTTCGACAAGGTATCGATTAAACTTAGGTTAGCTTAGATCGAGTTTTATTTAAATATTAATTTTTAGCACATAATATAATGGTACATCGCTTGTTTTGTCTAATATTTAAAAAGAAAACGTAAAACTAAATAAAAATTTCTGAATCAAACTAGAAAATAAGGAATGCCAGGAGAAAATAACTTTAAGCAAGGAATGAGAAGAAACTTTTGGATGATAATTATTAACAATTTTAGACAGATGAAAAAAATGGAATTGTGTTTGAAAATATGTATAAGCTTTAGTGAAAACATGCAAGAAAATGTGTCCTTTAATGTGTGGTGTCTGATTTTGAAATTAAACTTATTTAAAAACTTATTTCTATGTTGTGTGATTAATTTTTTGAAGTAGCTATATATTTCTAATCGTAATCTTTTTAATCAATAGCAGAATTTTCAAATTAAATTAGTATAATTTTTTTAAACTCAAGATTAGAAATCTTTCACTGTATCACTATGTATAAATCGTTTTTGAAAGTCTACAAAAATCATTTGATATTAATTAATTTCTAATGATATCAATCATTGTTTTTAATTTAAAAACATCAGTATATTGCCTGGAAGGTTCCAAGTAGATATTAATAAATACAGCAAGTACTAAACTGGTTTGATTAACTGTAGACATTAGAAGACATTCAATTGCATTTCTAGCACCTATCATAAATTGTATAAATATCTGAGACTCGTTCGTTGGTGACATCCAAAGCAACAGATATCCTACATATGTAATTTAGCTAATCAACTAGCTCTGAAAGGCACTAAGAGAACATTGTATTTACGAAAGATAAATTTTCTTTAAATACGACTGTTTTTTCTTATAATATAACTCCATTATGAGATAAACATAAAATTGGACTGAAATGTAATATTTTTTAAAGTTTTATAAGTTTTTAAGTTTTAAAAAATTAGTGAACATCCTAGACAATGAAAACTATTCCATCGTGTTTTTCTAATATCTATAGTAGGCTGATTTTTGGGAGAATTTCTTGTAGATAGTGGACCTAATTAATGTAATACCTAGGAAAAAGTGCGGAAAACTTCCAAACACTCACCCTGACAGGCATGCATGCGGAAAGAAGAGACGCCAAACGCATATTCCGTTGTTTATCATTTACCGCTGAATATATTGAGCCTGAGATCTTCAAATGCAAAAAGAAAAGATTAATTGCTAGGACACGGTGAGACCAAGCATTAAAAATGTTATTCATTTCACTTTTATAGATTTTAATTCGCAAGGTCGAAATTAACAACAGATATATTTTGTTATATGTTACGAGACTTGACAGAGAGAGAGAGAGAACACGTAATCTATTAAATATAATAATGTAAGCAGTGTAAATGAGACTATATTGAAAGAAAACATAACAATATTGAAGGAATTATTTGTATGCTAAACATTCATTAAAATATAAAATTTAAATTGGCTAAGTCAGTGTTTTATTAATCTAATTAAACATTTTATAAACACAGAGATTCTTTATAATTTTTTTTTTTTTTTTACTAAAAACAGGCTTGTCATGCAATCTTAAGCAGCCATAAGAATTGTTTTTTCCAGGGATCATCTCAACTATCTGTAATCTTAATAATTTTTACATAATTGTAGCTTCTTATAAGCTCTGGTGCAATTTCCATTTATGAACGATCCCTTAGTTAAGAAGCATAGAAATTACTATCTCATCTCTTGTTTAGCAAAGTGATTTTTGTGAAATTTAACATAGTTTAATTCCCATTAAATCAAATTGTTCACCACCCACTTCCTTGCAAAATATTGCGATCCACAAAACCAGTAACAAAAATAGTTTACAAAAAGAAGAAGAATTTATACATGAGGATTTCAATGTTGATATATAAAATATTTTCAAAGACTTTCTTATTTTGCTCTTGTCTTCACTATTATTATTATTATAGTTAACAAATATATTTCTTAAAAAATACGGCAAAATATCTTCAAAAATAGTTGGCTGATTTTTGAGTTAAAATGTACGTATATATATATATATATATTATTTTTTTTTTTTATCAAATTATGTTTGTAAATGTACGCAGTTTAATCATATTTATACTTTTTAACTTTTAGGTGCTACAATTTATTTTTTTAGACATTTTCCCATATTGAGCTATCTTAAATCATTTCAGTGATACGTCTATCATTTAGACCTTTTTTCATTTCTGCGTGATTTTACACTTGTAAATAACAGAATTTGTTTAATTTACTATATGCTATTTTCAGATTGTTTTATTTTTCCTCGGAAATTGTCTTTTCATTTCTCATGAATCGTACGCGCAATTTTCTTATTATGAAAGGCAAAACAAGAAGCAACTTTTAAAAGTCAATTATAAAAATTGTTTGCTGTTTTATAACAAGGTAGAGTTAATTTATTTAGAAGATCTTCCCGATATTTGGTGTCAATAGAACAGGCTGTGATTAAGTCGTAAAATTGCATTCTTTGAAGTGAAGGGTTTGGATTTAAGCTCAGCCTCTGTGTTGTTCTGTAGATTTGTATTAAATGATGTTTTTTTTAATTTATGTAAATGCTCATGGCATATTATGAAGTACAAATCATAAAGCATATATTTCATACAATAATAAATTTAACTGGAAAGCTTAATCAATGCTTTTTTCTCTTATTTTGTCCACAGAATGGCAAAATACAAGTTGATCGATTACACATTCACAACTGCAGCTGAACTGGCTAGGGCCATTCTGGAGTACTCCTCGGTTTCCTTCGAAGATGTCCGTTACGACAAGGACAAGGCTGCAGAAGCAGAAAAAGGTAGGTATCTTAATCATTTTCTGGCCATTTTGTTTTAAAACACGAGAAGATGTGACAACGTAAATAAAAAAATATCTGTATAATCAACGATAATTACAATTAAATAGCAATAAAATGTCCATGCAGATTTTCATCTATATAAGAACATAGTTAAAGACAAAATTTTAGAATGGCATTAAAAGAGTTTATCAATTTTTAATTGATGGATTTTTATGAGATGGCTATTTTAAAATGCTTTCCATTTATTCACAAAAATATTTATTTCTAATACTTCTCCTAAGAGAAGAGAAAATTTAGGTTGAATGAAGTTGATAACAGTTTGATTTATTTAAGTTCTTTCAATATCATTTAAATATTGTATGAAAGTTAAAATTCATTTGAATTCTTATGCAAATGAATTCTTGATGATTTACGCGAGTATCATATAAGGGCATAGGTTGTGAAGTGCGTACCTTCAAATGCAATACTATATCTTTTTTTTAAAAAAAATTATTTATTGGGTTTGTTTCTGCTTGTCTGCATCTGTATACAAGAAAACCAAAATATAGATTTCAAAATCTTAATTTGGAACCATTGATTAGGACCACAACAGGTATAAAATTTTCCTTTTCAAATTTCACAACACCAATGGAAAACATTGAATTCTAAATTTTTTTAACATAGATTTTTGGTTGGACCATTTATTGAACTGGTCACCTTCAGTTGCTTAAGTAGCTAGACATTTGTTCTCAGTGGAATACCGAGGTCAGGTATGTAAGCCATATTTTAGAGGGATCAACTTCTTGGATGTACTTCTCGTTAACTGGCTGTAAAATTTCCATCTGATTTGGTTTGTTTATTATTCAAAACGATTACTTTGTCCATATTTCAGACAATTCGATCAAGACTTACAGTTAATAAGGAATTCCGAATACCCCTAGAAATATTTATAATTTATACCTAGTTGGGAATAGAACTCTCGAACCTATCAACTGGGCACCCCGATCATGTACAAAATAATGATTGTGTGACTTAACAAAGCTGGATAGTCCTCTACATCATTATTTATCATATGTTAACGTTGCATGTGATTCTGAAATGTAAAATTCTGAGATGCAAACATAGTTTTCAATCATGATAATTTGATAAAATTGAAATAGAAATGTTGAATAATTGATTATGCTTAATAATTTCGGTCTACAAAAACAGACAGTCGGGAGCATCATAGTAATCTGACATAAAATTCCACAAATTTTGGTACTATATTCTGTGAATTAGTTAATGCATAATATAAATTTTCTCGTAAACATTTCAGATTCTACAAATTATCATGAGAATTCAGTAAAAATAAAATTATAAATATAATTCTTAATTTATAAATTTATATATAATTTAACCATTATAAACTATTATAAAATTTTCATGATATGGAAATTTATTTTTAATAAAATGTGTCTATTATCAAAAAAGTAAAAGGTTATTTCTATATAAATATACATATATATATACGATGTTTACTACATACTAACAGTCCAAAATTAATTAAGAGAATTATTCTCAGGCTTAGAATCTTTTTCACAAATTTAATTTTATTCATAGATTAAAAATAAAGTAAACACATTTGTGACTTCGAAACTTTTAATTTGCATAGGCACTTAGAGTACCTTTAAAAATTAAATTATTTAAAAATTAGCTTTCTGTTTGAACAATTTTATTTTTTCAATTTCAGAAGGATATGCAATATATTTATACCAAATGCCTGTCACATTTTGACCCTTAATAACTAAATTTAAATATATTTTTATATTAATTAAATTGAATTATTGGTTAGGATGATTCAAAAGTTTCTTATTCCTTGTCCATGGCTTTTTATGTGTGCGCCCTTCGGAGAATATCGCAGTGGTTTTCCCGCAAGTTAAAGCAAACAATAAGAGCAAAATTTTTGGATATTGAGATTGTAATCTTGGTCTTAAGATCACCAACGCGTTTGATACTTTCATTCTGAAAAGGTTTTCTTTACAAATCTTATATGAAAAAAATTAAGTGGCGTTATATAAAAAGCTGAATAATAGAAAAAAAATACCTAAAATATTTTTTGGAAATCGTCAATGCAAATGGAAGAAAGAAAAAAAAACCCATTTAAAATGGAACAAAAAACTGCTTATAATTAATTAATAAGAAGTACAAATGATATTTATGAGAAAAGCTCTGCAAATGGTAAAATTAGTTATTTTTATAAATGTTCACACAGTAAAAATTGAGTTTCTCTGCGATATATTAGTTTTATATATTTTTTGCGAATATTTCAAACCCACATAATGTGTTAGATCAGTTATTTTCAACTACGACTGAGCAATGCTATCACATAATCTTTTGAAAACATTGCTGTCAATCACATGATTCAGAACGTTGTGACGTGTCTGCGGGGGTGTGGGAATAATTAAGCAATAAATATGCGATAAACAACAACTGTGCATACTCACTCGAGCTTTCCGTCGGAGATGACGATTCCTCATGCGCCGAGGAGTTGCTGAACATTTCCAGGTAAGACTCATTCCGGAAAATGAAATATTGTGACGTATTTACTCGAGAGATGTTCTCAAAAGGAATCACCCCTTCCGCAGGGTGGAAATAGGGCTTGAGAGCTTGTATGATGCCATATGTAATCCCTCCTACTATTATGATGCCGAATGATATGACACAACTACGCAGGGGCATATTTATTAATTATAGAACACTTTTCACTCAGAATTTCAGAAAAGATCAAAGTATATTCTCCTCATAATCCTTACCGCCGGCTGCTGTTTCACGTAGAAACCAAATCACGTGACTTCAAGCTTTGCTGACTCAGACGGCTCTGTTATTGGAACTGAGTTTTAACTGATAAACAGAAAATGTTTTTATGTATTGATTCAGACAATGCATGTTATGTATAAGTCAGTTCATACACAATGCGAATTTTACGTATTTTTTAAAGTATTGTATTTGATTAAACGCATGATTTTCTGACCTTCCCTCATTTAACATAAATCTTTGCGTAAGAGAAGAACTTTAATTTTTATTTTTGCGAGACATAAAATAAAAATGAAAAATCTGCCATTAAATCATGCATTCTATTTTATAAGGCTTTACATTTCATCAGGTGATATTTTCAAATAACAATTTTTTTCAATTTTAATAAAATATTATTAAATAAAAAAAATTAGCATTATGAACATATTTTAAAATTGTGATGAAATTCACGTAAGCGCCATTTCTTTTAAAGCTATCAAAAATTTAGCCCAAGCAAAAGTTTTTTTAGAATATTTAACGATAATTTTTTTTATTGCGACAAAAATTTAGCTTTCGCTATCAAGAAACATTTTCTCCATTTAGCATTTCTTACATTAAACATTGTTTATTTATTAAAGCAGGAATCAACAGCATCTATTGCCCTTGGTTTAAAAATACAAAACACATGAGATTTTGGTATATAAAAATAGCCTGTGGAAACTAATCGCAAAAACCTTGTATGTCCTCTACACTGCAAATTACTAAATTTAAAATAGTAAAACAGAAGATTTACTATTTTAAATTTAATAATTTGCTATAAGTGTTTAAGGGAGATTTAAAAAAAGTAGCCTGTATTTATAAGCATACACAATGCAGATTTTAAGGAACAATGTTGTTTAGGGCAAATTTATTGCTTCAAAATTGTAAGTGAGTCTTATAATAAACATGTGTTGATATTTCTCATCTGAAACCACCATGTAATGGATAACCAAACAGATGAAAAATGTTGCAAGATTAAGCTTGTATTTAGTGTTGGTTCGGGAAGGATTTTTCATAAACACTGTATTAACATTTCGTAATGGAGGAAACCCGTACAACGTTCAAGCATTCATTTTCACATATGTGCATGAGGAAAATAGAAGCACAGTTTTTCACAACTAAATCTTTTACTTCGAAGAGTGTCATTCTATCACTAAATGATGGTTTTCAACTGCCTTACTAAATCACTTCTTATTCACGCATAAAAGCGTCCAAATGATTGGGATAATACCTACCTGCAGAAGTTGATACCCTTTATCTTCAAATTCCCATACAATATTTATTTAAAGATGTGAGATCTTATTAATATTAGTGTGTTTCGTTTCTCGTTGAGTTTCAGATGAGTCTGGTATTGAATGCGCTGTCTGCCTTGAATTAGATTCTCACCACTGATGCAAATGCTTATATATATAGTAGTTCAGAATTCCTTTTAAATTGTTGTGTCTTTATTAAATAAGCTTTCGCTTGCAAAAAATTACCTTAGATCAAATCAAATTATATACGAGTGTGTGTATGTGTGATGCTCTTTTTCTTACCCGATAATCCTAGAAACCAAATACGAAATCCTTTCAAGATAAACTTTTATTGGCTCTAATAGAAAAGAAAATACAGTTTTAAAATCTTTTTAGTTTTTTCCATTGTTTTTTATGAATAAAAGTTACTTTTGAAAAGTACTTTTTTCTGAAGTGAATTTTGTAAAAATTGTAGTATTTCAAAGATTGTTTATAGATTCAAATGGAATAATTTTCTAGTTTTGTTTATTAGTCTCAGAACAGAGCATTGTTAAGTATTGGAATTAATGTGACTTGATTAATATATGCAATATGTACTAAAAATATGAGAAATAAAACTTGATTTAATTAGATTTAGAGAATCTGTTCCTGATAACAGCAAATATTTGTTTGGGGAAAAAGAAATCCATTATTATTTACGTGAACTTTATGTAACTTCTTTAGGAATCACATTGTAAAAAAGGTTTAAAACAGCTTTCATGTAGATTTTTAGGTCTTGCGCGTTACGACTGCTGACATGTGGTTAACTTCGATCATTTTTGATATTTTATAGACATTTTCGACGATGCTGTATCCCCATGCGAGGTGCATCTCTAACATCAAAAATACCCGAACGGAATCGACGAAACAAAAATTGTACGTAACTGGTTGTTACAGTCTTATATAGGACGATAAACACCTTTCACAATTTTAGCCACCCGGTTATCTTTTTCGCCGTTACAAGAGAAAAACGAAAATGTATCGAATTTTCTGTTTGTTGTCTTCCATTTTAAAAACCTTGTACTCGTAACTGAATGAATCAAACAAAAAACCGCAAGAGGATATTTTAGTGTCAAATGTCACCTTTCCAACGAGCATAAATCTGAAATTATTTGATAGATACCTCACGAGATATCAATCACTACAGACATCTACCGAAAAAATAATGGATTACTTTTTCCTCAACCTAATATTTACATTTTAAAAACAACGTGCAATATTTTTGCAGTGTATAAAAACGTTTTTGTGCCTTTAAATGTGAGTTGCTCATTTTTAAATCTCTTTTAGCCTCACCTTTTGGTATGCTTCCAGTATTAGAAGTGGATGGTCAAGCTATCGCCCAACATCAGAGTATTTGCAGATATTTAGCTAGGCAACATGGTGAGTCACCCGAAGTTATATACTTAATTTAGAATAGGTATCGCATAATTATTTTGAAGCGATTTCATGAAAGTTACTAAAAGCTCTTCAAGTGTAAATTGCTTTTAAAATAATGTATGTAAGAGTACTTAAATAAACAAATTACTGCTTTTGATTAACAATGAAATAAAGTAAGAATTATTAAAATTTATAAATAAAAAACTTAGATTACATTCCAATGACAGTATAAAAGTAAATAGAACAGATCCGAAAAGAGAATTTAAATTGTAAATGAAAATTTTTAACAATTAGTAAATACACGCTTTTATTAGTTATATTTAGCAGAAATAATTTATAAGATTTGTATCTAAATGTATTGAGGTATAATTATTCAAATAATATACAAAAGATATGCAGAAACGTAGTAAACTATGAGATGTTTTACTTAAATCTTGAGGGTAAGACTGTTTATGAAATTTCAAAACATTTGCTTAAATAACTTATAAAAGAAATAAAGTAAACTGAGAAGTATAAGTTGAAATGATGTGCTCGAAACTATTCTGCTGTGATGCGAATATTAAGCTTCCCCAAAAATGGTATTATACAAATTCTTCGATATATTTGTAATTTCTAGACTAGTTAGATATCCAAGTTGCCAGGAGCCTGAATAAAATTGAAAAAAAATTCCTCATAAACATATTTATTCCAGAAGGATAATGCTATTTGCATTTTTAATCATATAAATGTACAGTTAATTACGCCCATTAATGAACGTAAAATGCTCTAAATAACATGAAATAATCATAACTTAAAGAACTGCAATTAATTGAAAAGGAAATTATAATTAATTTAAAAAATTTTCATCGATTATTAATTGTAATCGTTTCTGTTTACTTGTTTTGAAGATGATGGTTTAAAAGTTAAACTTTGGAGAGTGGCAACAATATTCTCAATTTTAAGATATGAAACATTTTCAGCTATTCCACTGTAGCTTGGTAACAAACGGCGTCACTATCTGTTTTAGAATATATCACAGATTGAAAACCAACTGAGGATTTTCATTCTGAGAAGTCTAAAGCATGTTAAGAGATGCATAGGATCCAATATCTATAATGCTTGAAAAGGAGTGGGTCAGCTTAGGTATTGACTTGATCATTTGACTATTGTTCAAAATAACAAAGTGATCAGACGATCTTTGAAGCAAGAATCGCAATAAATAGACATCCGGAAATGTATTCTATAAACATATCTCCTGATGTATCTATTTTATTTGAGAGAATCAACTTCTGATTCATTTCTCAATGATTCCCTTGAGCATACTTTAGTTATGTAACTTATAAAGAGAAATACGTGTATATTAATTATTTCAAAATATGCTTTTAAAACGAGTAGGTCAAATTATACTAAATAAAATAAAATTATATAAAAATATCAAAAGACAAAAAAATTAACTTAGCCTTGCAACATATAATACTATTTATAACTTATTACATATTTACCGTTTAAAACAGACGTAAAAATTTCAAAATTTGAAAATCGTAGCCATATCTAACGGTGATTAATCGTCTATTTGAATAAGATATTTTAAATAATTTATTTATAGTCATTTTTACACACGAAAAACATATATCTTAAGCGGATTATTAACTACATTATAGACAACCAGGTTGGAAATTGGTATCGAACAAATAAATTGTTAACTTAAATGCCAGGATATTTCAGTAGATAACTATGCAAATAGTTGGAAGAAGATGAGAAAATAAATAATTATAAAATATATGCTGAATAATAATTTATTATTTTCATTTGTGCAAACAGATTTAAAATATTTTATTTTACGGAATAGTGTGTTAGAGAGAAAAGGATAGAGAGTTTTTTTCAATTTTGCATATCTTTCTTTTGTAATTACCACTCAAAAAATAATTCGGTATAAAATAGGATTACAAAAAGAACTAATTTCTAAAAATTAAGTTAATTTAATTAGTATTGTGATTCTGCTTAGGAAAGCTTAATATTGGCTAGAGTACTAAAAGTCAGATCTTAATAAAACATTTACAAGAATGGATGTTTATATATTAATTTATATATAGAGAGAGTATATTAATTTAAAAATTAATTTCTGGGGCAGCTGATTTGGAAATCGTGTGAAATTTTTGATTAGAAATTATTTTTTAAGAGTATTAAGTATAAAATTTAATACTATCGTAATTTAATCTCTAAAATTGTTATTTAAGTCATTTTTCGCGCGTAATATAACTTACCATACCTTAACTTGCCGTTTAGTTGCTTCTTAAATGGAGAATTCCATAAATATGTTATCTTACATGAGATTTAAATCTTAGAATGCATTTCAACAATCTATTTTACCAGGAGTATAAATACATTTAAAGAAATCGTTCTTTTTAAATTTTTTCTTGGAAAACAACTGATTAGATAAAACAAAAGAGTTTACTTTTCCCAAGAAATATTCTTAATCGAAACAAACTACCAAATAGACGATAACAGAAACGTTTAACGTTTTGCAATGACTAACTGAAATATGCTTAGAACTGATATTTTCTTCCGAAATAATTTTATTTATTCGATATTTATTTGTTTTTAAATAACGTTAAAGAATTGGCATTATTGATATTTTTTACAGTCTATATTTAAAAATCTTATTTTTATTATCAATTCATAACTTAAGAAACCTATTGGTAAACAAGAAATTCGACATAGTTGTGAAAAAAGAAAACAATTTTTATTCATTTCATTAGTGTGACTCATTAATTTAATTTTTTATCGATAATTTGTCATGAAAAATTTCGTTTCCACCCTAAATAAATTAAGACAAAAGTTATTATAAATTATTTGAACATCTACCGCTGAAATATGTCACATTTATGAATCACAAGGAAGGGAATTCGAGAAAATCCCAAGATCGGAGCTGGAGACGTACATACAGAAAGCAGAAGTCCATTTTCTATTGTTTAACAATGGTTGCCATCAAATTTTAGACCTCCACTCCATCACTAGTCAGTTATGAAATTTAATTTACGATTCAAGACAGATATTTAAGGGAATAATTTTTACATTCTGACATGTAAATTTAATCTTCATCTGCCAAATTGGAAGCTGAAAATTAAACTCTCTTACTTACATTTAAAAGCTTCAATTTTAGCATTAAGTTTTTACAAATGTTTGGATTAAAATTTTACCCAAAAAAACCCAGGAGAAAGAAAGGGATCTGAATTGGATTATATTCCTTATGATTGCTTCCATACATATTGCCTTATTTATTAATAGAATTGCATCTGAGAGAATTCAAATAATAGAAGATTAAGTGAGTATACTGTGATACGTAAATATATTAAGTTAAAAAAAAATATATAGAAAATATTTATTTTCAGTTTCTGACATATTTTGATAGAAAAAAATTAATTAAATGAATTTTACATTAATTATATTAAAATTTACTAATAATTTTATTTCTTAAAACTCACTCGAAAAAGCATTAATAGATAGCTTTAGGGTTGAAAGTTTTTGTAAGGTTGTAGTAACAACCAACACATTTTCCGAAAGAATTTTTTATAAATAATGAATCATTTACTAGCATCAGATTACAGAAGACACTGGAAATTCCCAAGCGTACACAGTGGTAGACGTGTATGTTACCAGAAGGCAAAAAATAAAAAATAAAAACCTTTTCTTATTCAATGGTAGGAAGGATCCAACCTGGATCTTTCACTCCGGAGAGCATAATCCTACCATGATGAGCCTATATGAATCTACATTTAAAAGCAGTTATGTAAAACTAAAATTTTCAGTTTATTTTTTTGGAACATTTTACATAGCTATTTATTAAGAATATGTTGAGAACGCTGAACCTTATCAACTAAACAATTTCGAAGAACTATTTATCCAGTAAATATCTTTCTCATTTAAAATGTTGCCTTTTGCTTAAACTAAACTGCCCAATTTGCAAACTGAATTATACCTTTTGATGATGATTTTACACGTACCGATTACCATTTCGTTTCCTTTGCTTAAATACGGACATTTTTGGGTGAAAAAGGGAAGAATTCTGAATACAGAAGCAGAATCTCTCACGCTCTGAAGAAGACCAACGGAGTGAGACGAGGTCATCAAACTACAAACAGTTGCAGTTAAGACGACTTGTAAGAAAAATAAATAATGTGAAAAATATGTTAGTCTGTGTAGACAGAAAGAAAAACGTGTAACACGGTGAAGGTCAATGACATAATGAATACTGTGATTTCAAGATAATTTTAAATCCATCAGTAGAGCAAAAAAATTGAGCTGAGATCATCAATGGGAATGTGAGAAATACCAAATGGCTCATGGTAAATTTTAATGGAAACGCATACATTTAGCATGTGTGAAAAGAAAATGACACGAGACAATTGATATTTGTGTCTTTTGATTCATGAAAATTGTTGTCAAACATTTTTGCGATTAAACTTCTTGAGTAACCGTTCGTTTGAATTATGATAATGTTTCAACGGTGGATTCTTAACGAATGAGTAATGAATTAATTATATTTTTCTTATTCTAGTAATCATCTTCATTATCAATTAGTACTTTCAATAACAAATAAATATTTTATATGTGGTAAACAGTAAAAGTTGAGCGGAAAATTTAACTGTAACGGTTTATTTAAGATGTCTGAAATTTTTCTATTGTTAAAGTAAATTCCAACAATTTGTTTACATCTAATTTTCTAATTAATGTCTTTTTCATGATGAAAAGTAGTAATTTTTAAAGTTATTATCAACTTACTACTACGATGTCAATAGTAATTTGAAAATAAATATCTTTTACAAGCACTTGGCCTGCCATGTAACTGGACTTGATTCACGATCTTTAAATATAAGTAGCGAATTCACATTGATAGTAAAAATAATTCATACTCTTCACATAATTTATTAGGCGAATTCTTATGCAAAATAGACATTATAATTAGGTTATCAAGTATTTCAATTAGTTACTAGTAATAATTTGTATACTACTTGAATTTGCTCGATTCGCTGCATTCCGTTTAAATAATTTTACATCTGATTCAAAGAATTTATGATTCATACCTGACTTTCTATTTTGTTTAAATTATATCAATGAAAAAGGCGTACATGGAGTTTGAAGATACAACTTAGTTATGACATTAAGAAATGAATGAAAACAGAAGTAGAGTATACATTAGATAATTTTTGCAAATGCTATACCGTATATCTGCAACAAAAAGCTTAAGCAGTAAAACATCTGCTTAAATAATGAATAAATGACAGTGATAATGAATAAATGACAGTGATAATGAATAAATGACAGCTTAATACGAAAATATGATAAAATTATTTAATTAACAGGTTATCAAAATCATACTTTCATCATGAACTGAAGTCTCATTCATAGATTGTTTAAAACAAATAGAATAAGCTCGAACGTTACAAAATTATTAAACATTGAACTCGAGATTTTTTTGGTCCACGTTCCATTGCATTTCCAAGTGGTGACGAATAGTAAAAATCGAAAATGTATTCACTGAAGATTAAAAACTTTTTCAACAATTAAAAGAATGTATATTTTTAAAAAAAAAATTATGTGAGAATGTAGAAAGAAGTGAGAAAATCCGTAGTCGCAAATATTTTCTGTGCTTGCTGTGGTAATGAATAAATCATAATTTTAAAAAGAAAAGGCACTTTTTTCATGAAGTAAGAAGAGTTCCGTAATTTAATGCTGCATTGTTTAAATTCATTATCCCCAGAAGTAAGCAATTTTAGAAAACTTTCAGATAACCGCTAATTATATTTTAAACTTGTTGAATGAAACCATTTCTCTCCATTCCATTTATATCATTTTACATATATGTAAATAAATTAATGTTTGGTGTCTGACTTACAGCATGATTAGTTAGTTAAGATTTTAACAAAGCTAAACGTGTATGTAGATTTCGGGGATTCTGCCAAATTATGAAAAGAAAAATTTTAAGCTAATTAAAATAAAAAAAATCTAAAAAAGCATAAGATGCTTTTTTTTATACAGCAAATTGAATTAAACCAAAACCCATAGATGAAAGAAATCTTTTCTGACAGAAGTTCAGGTCAAACATTGAAATACAATTAAAGTTTTGTTTAATTGAAAATAGAAAACACTGAATTTTATTTTAAAATAATATGAGAATGTTGAAAGAAAAGGGAATATAATGCCACAAATGTTTTTTCTATATTTCCAGTCGTAACGCATACACGAGAATTTTAAATGGAGAATGAGAACTATGCGGTTTTTTTTTTATGGAAATAACAAGAGTTTCGGAGCAGATTGTTGCATAACTTAAATTAATTAGATGCTAGCATAAGCAAACATTTACAGAGTTTGGCGTTAATTGTCTTTCAAATTAATTTCAAAAGTTGTAGTCAAAATTTTGATTTGAAACAATGATTTTATTTTAAATTAGCTCAAGAACAACATCCTATCATAAGTTTCATTTCATTCTGTAAAAACATTTTCAATTTTAACAAAAAAAAAAAAAAAAAAAAAAAAAATTCGGCTGGCAATTATAATAAGGATTACATGAATATATTTATAGATTATTTTACAAATGCTGTAGCCAAAAGTTTGAATACTTTTATTCTGAACGAACCGGAAATCGACATCCTGATATAAGTTTCCATTTCATTCCGAGCAACTGTTTTTGATTTTGCCCCGGATAAAAATTTGATGGAAAACAGAATAAGAATTCGGTAGGTATATATATTATAAGCACTGCTATGAAAATTTCGAAAGAAAACTAATTTTTATTTCATGTTAGCCAGAGATCGGAATCTTGATATAAATGTCGATGTCTTGTAGTTGAAGTTTTCTATTTCTTGAAACCGTTCTCAATTTTGCCCCGTATAAAAGTTCGGTGAACGAAGAGAATAATGATTTTGATGTATATAGACATTTTTCATACATTTGTAGTCACGAAGTCTCCAAATGTTATTTGTGGATAGATACTTTCAATTGCAAATATGTTATGCATAAATAAGATAATTTTAAATTTAATTTTTTGAGATGTCATGATTTCAAAGAGAACTATTCATTCCTACTAGTAAAATATTAAGTTTTAATTTTCATGAATTTTATATGAAAAGTTTGCTTACTGTATAACAAAGATTACCTAGGTAATCTTACCTAGGTAAACCTCTGGGATGTTTATCTTAAAAGTTTGTGATTTATTTCATGGAAAATTGGGATTAGAGCTTACAAATTGGAATAAATGTTATGATGCTTATCTCTTTAACATATAAACTTACCGGCATTAAAATTTCTGCTCTAGGAAGAAATGAAAACAATAAAATGATATCTATTTGACAAATATATTACACTTTAAATAACGGTTATTGATTTTATAAAAAAAACTAGTTATATATTGATATCTTAAAAAATCAATAACTAGTTCTAGAAGTTACTGCTGAATGCTAAGCCAGCATTTTGGCTTAGCATTCAGCAGTAATTGAATATCACAGTAATCTGATGTGAGAAGGCATCACTCTTAAGTAATGTCATAAAGTAGGGTGTTCTATATCTGATCCATACGATGACCATCTGGCTGAAAAAACTTGTTATTTGCACTTCTAAGGTTCTGTAGAGTCCAATGTTTTTTCAGTCGTGATAACGAAGATTCCAATTCAGTTGACGATCTCATTACTTGATCATAGTTTGAAATTCCAACTAGTGACGTTGGTCAGCAGGAATGGACAGGTAGGTACATATTATACAAACCAAATCTAAAAGGATGTATTCTCGTAATGATTTTTATTGTTTTCTTATTATTCTTTTTTGTTTAGAAATTGCCTAAGAAACTTTTTAATTTGGGCTGTCATCATTTTGGGCAGGAGTATGGACTTACCAATAAAAATAAATAAATATTCAAAAGACGATAGTCAAATTTTCTTATTTTATAGGTTTTATTTTTTTCTCCGACAAACGGTACTAAAAGAATTCATTTTCTTGTAAACTTGTTCTTTTACAAATTTCTTCTAAATTTGGTGCTGAAAACATCTTTTCGACTCTCTATTAGTAACTTTACATTTCAGTTGTTTTTTTAAATCGCTCGAAATTTATTTTTTACTGTAACTTGAGAAGATATCAATCAACAATATAATTTATAATGTTTAAATGGGAATTCCATTGACTGATGAGAACTTATTGTGTTGATCAGTCTTCTGATTTTCTAAAATTTTTTGTTTTTCTTTCTTTTAATTTGCTAAGTGTTGTCCATAAGTAACACTTTTTTTTATTGTTATTAACGTGTATAAACTTTTTTATGTCAAAATGTCTCAAGGGAAAGCCCATTAATGTCTTTTATTTTAGAACTTCAAGACAAAGATTGATTTATTATATGTTGCATATAATCGTCGACATTAATATAATTTTTAAAAACAAATTAATACTCCAACTCAATATTAATAACAAATGAATTGTTATTTTTATTAAGTATTATAATTAAAGTTATAATGTCTTTCTTATTATTGTAAAGTAAATTTTATTATAAAGTTAAAGTCTAATAAGAGGTTCTAAATGAGAAATTAGCACTCCTTTATGAAGCCATAAAGAAAATTCATGTAAAATTTTATAACTCAGAAAGTACGAATTTGTAACTGTAAACTGTGAGGACGAAACTTACTTTACTTGACACAGCATCATCAAAATCTAAAATTCTAAGTAAAAGTCTAGATTTTCTTGTTTATGATAATAATACTAGCATATGTTAAGAGATTTCATTTCGGAACACATCATTTATTGAATTGCACATATTCAGTTAATACATTAATTTTTATTTCCTTCTCATAAAGAATTTTAATAAGCAATTACATACAATTACATACAAATTCAGTGTATTTTGAGAATTGCTCTTACATTTTTAATTAGAAGATAAAAATAAATATTGGCTTTATATTTCTTAAAAATAAAAATCAATCGCGGATGATGTAGGTTTGGTTATGTCATAACTTTTTAGTTAAAAACTTGTGACTTAACCAAATCTATATTATCCTTGTTCCTTGTTTTTTTTATGTACTACTTATAATTTAATTATTGAATTGATTGTTCGGCACCTAGAAAAAGACACAAAAAATATGTATGTAAAGGAAAATATTTTATCTAGTCTATGTAACTTCACTGTTTATTCTGTATCTTTCTACATTCGGAATCAAAATTATTAATATGTTCACGTAAATGTGGTTACTTCGTTAATCTTTAGTAAATTTCATGTTTGCTTACTAAATTATCTGTTCGGGATTAAAAAAAAAACATAAAAAAAAGATAATATTTTATCATAAGAAAGATATACAAGGTATTATCTGTATTCCTTGAGTCAAAATAGTTAATTTATTTATATAAATGTTGTCACACAAAATTTTAATACATACTAAAAAGAATATATATAATATTTAATTATTGTAATTTGTTACATAAAATAATTGGCATGATTATTGAATTTCTCTTTTTCGATCAAAGAAAAGCATGAAAATTATGCATAGAGAAAAATGTATTTCATCAAAAAAAAAATTGACTCTGTAAGCAAATGGTTCTTCTTGGTTTCTATTCAATATAATTAACATCCAAATATCTGCAAAGTCAGTTCGCATAGGAAATAATTCACGATGGCTTAATTCTTAAAATAAATTCAGTCCCTAGTAGAAAAAAAGAAGTGTTTTCTTTGCATTGAAACAGAATTTTTTGTGTGAATTATTTTCCATAGAAAAACGTATAAATTTGGAAATTTATTAGAAGGGAAAAATTTTTTTTATCCATCAAATGATAAGTATATTCATGTTATTATTGTGTTTATAAATTATCCAAATATGCATTTGTATTAATTGCTTCCCCATTTTGGATTCAAATTTTACAGATTATCTACGATAACAGTGCCTCTCAGTTCTGCGGATAGCTGGTTAATTTGCTGTTTTTAATTGCTGTTTATTGAGAAATGAAAATATGGAAAATGAAAATATCATATAATTTAGCTGTCGTACGCTTACATTTTTTTTTATTTTAGGAGGAAGTATAACCTATATTTATATATTATTTGCTACACGCTTTTAAGTGATATATTTCAACTAAGTTTGAAAAATTATTTCCATTGATATCTGAATTATTATCTATAGAGCATAAAAGTTCATTTAAAACAAAATCTGCTTTTTCACGATTGGCTTATGAGTTCTACTTTCACTTTCACATTATTTTAAATTTTTTTTATGTATATCCGTAAGTGGTCAATATTTGATCACAGTGTACATCAGTAATGAAAGAAATATGTGACATGTAAAAGATAAAATACTGCTTATAAGGTTAATCTGATTTTGTGTGTGCGGCCATTGAAAATAACGAAAAATCACATCAAAGTCCATAAAGCGAAAAGTATCGGAAATCAAAATGATAAATAGACATTTTAACATAAACATTTAGAGGACAACGTACAAAGTGCTCAACCCAAACGCTAATAAGGATGAAGGGGGAAACAGTGAATCTTTATTTTAGAAATGCAAATAGATCATAAATAAAATATTTGAAAAGGTTGTTTTTTGACTAAATATTTTTTTAACATTGACTCTTCTTTACTTGAAGTTCCTGGAGTTATGTTGTTTTATTCCATATTTGCTTAAAATTCTGCAGCTCAAGTATACGTTAAAAATTAAAAATTTTACTACGTATTGCTTTTTGAAATTTCATCGATACTTATCACTAAATTTAAAATTTAATTGCATTATATTTCATGTGGTTAAAAAAGATTAATATTTTAATTTCTTATTTATGAAAAATTTGATTTAAAATGTATACTATAAATAACTCTTGTACTTTAAAAAGTGAATTTTTGAAGTTAAATTTCAATTGTACACAAGATATTTAATTAAAGTATTTGTTACACGCGCACGTGTAGAACGAGAATTATTTGCAACTTGTTGCATTTAAAGGTCAGAATTAAGAGGGAAGAGGAAATAATGCCTTACTTTTTATAAACTGCACATATTTTAATTTGGTAAATTAATTTAAATTATTTAAATATATGAATCTTCTTTATTTATTAAGCAAATTGCGTGTTAAATTCAATTATTGTTGGAACATATCAATGTCAAATTTATTTACTGAAAATATCAGTTGAGTAAATTCAATTGTTCATATATTGATTTGAAATAACATTTTAAGCAATTAGCTTACCATCTTAACATTTATTTCTTAATAACAAACCAAATTACATACATTTTTCACGGGTTTTAGTTTAGAAATTCTTGATGTAAAATCATCTATAAATGCAGTGTTGAAATTTTGTTGTTAAATTTCAATTTTTCCTCAAAAATGATTGCGTGGGACTTAGTGAAATCGTATTTTATTTCGTCCTTAATAAATTATTAAAAGTTAAAATCATTTGATTTAATGTATGTGTGAGAATCAAGTCATACAGTTAAAAACTAACAGAAAATGTTTTAAAAACAATTCAAAATGCTTAACATAGTGTTTTGCAAAGAAGATATATCTATCGTTTGAAGAAAAAAAAAAGGCTTCTATAATAAATTAATAAATAGAATTATTTTATGCAGAAATAATTCACAGAATAATTCAAAGAAAATGATTCGCGTATACATATATATATATTTCTTTGACAACAAATGTTTTCGTTTCGCAAAAGAAAAGCTTCTGTTTTTTAAAGTAAAAATAAAGATAAGTAAGTAATAGAAATAGAAAAAATTAATCTTTAAAAATCGAATCGTTATATGACACATAAATTGCTTAAATATTCTTAGCCTTTCTTCATTTAACGTTTTTTCCTTGAAGATATTAATTACAATTAAGCAACATAATTTGCTATTTTATAATATTTACAATTGCTTAATGTGATGATGGAAATTTTAATTTTCACATAGGCATTTTAGAATAAATTTAAACACTCACTTTCATCGACTTTTGTGATTAATAGAGTCATGCTCATAATGTATGACGCAACAGTTTTAAGAATTATTTACGCATTTTTAGTCAATATTTCACGTGGACTTCGTCATCTACAATTCATGGCTTTCTAAAAATAGATTCATTTTTAAAAGCATGGCATTTCTAGAAATATACTTTTTTTTAATTTTGCCTTGTTCTATTTTAGGCTTAGCTGGAAAAGATGAAGTCGAGTTTGCTTTATGTGATTTGGTTATGGACGGACTGTGGCACATGTTTTCAAAAATCAGAAGAGCAGAAGTTCATCAACTCAGTAGGGAAGAAAGAGTGAGCGATGTTTTTCTTTTCATATTTGAGTTTATCGATTTTAAACATACAATGCATATGAATAGCTTCTAAAATCTTAATCTCATTATTGTACACCTATTAATCATAAGATAAGTAGATACTTTTCTGTTTCTTCGGCTTTCCAAAGTGGCAGAGGAAATACTTCATTAATACCACATTACAATTGTAAAGTGTAATAAAATGCGAACAAATAATGAATATAGTATTTAAAAATAAAAATGTGTTTTAATTTTTATACAGAAACAATAGAGGTCAAACGGCAATCTTATTGAAGCCAATATAATGATTAAAATATATTATAGCCATTATATAGATTCAATAGGTTCCAATAATTGGGATTCATGAGGTCAA
Organism: Latrodectus geometricus; assembly: GCA_026290005.1. Lineage (NCBI taxonomy): Eukaryota > Metazoa > Arthropoda > Arachnida > Araneae > Theridiidae > Latrodectus > Latrodectus geometricus. The sequence goes on along the minus strand of JAPDSC010136044.1, from coordinate 7,969 downwards.
TGATACTTACTAATTATTTTTGGCTGTACTACTATGAAAATCTCAACAGTTTTTCAAAAGTTTGCATATGAACGCTAGATTTTGGACTGATAAAGTTAAATTATGTGATTTCCATTAAAATGATCAAAGACATTTTTTTTTCATATATTCTATACCATCATGCTTTGTACCTCCCGGTTGATTATGCTTCGAAATTCTTTCTGATCTTTTCAAACATGCAGTATTTTTACATTTCTATCTAACACTTAAACAGGATATATTTCTTAGTACCCCTACCTACAAATATCCCCTACTTCAAATTATTATTTGGCCTTAATTTTCAGTTGATGGTAATTTTAAAATTATTATCATTTTTAAAAGATGAATACAAGATAATAAACATCGAACTAAGATAATTAATTCCATTTGTATGTAATATAGAAAGGTAATGGGGACTTAAGAAATAAAAAATATTCCATTTAAGTTGCTATTTCAAAGATTTGGTGAAAATGATCTAAATGTTTAAAGGGATAAAATAAAAATTAATTGAATAAATATAGTCAGGGCCATAAAAATTTAGAAACACCGCTAAATATAAGTGTCTGGTGAGATATAGGTACCATTTCTATCTGCAAAAAAATCTGGATGTTACAGCATGGCATAGTTTTTTGTTGATTAGCTACTGCAGGGTACAATTTTATTGTAACAAAAATTTCTTATGTTGTCCTAAACTTTATTATTAAGACATGGAAATACAATAAGTGAAATCAAACTTTTAATAAAATATCTTTTTGGTAAATCTAAAACCATAGATGTATATTAAACTGATTCTCTGCATATTAAACTGATTTTTAGAACAATTAATATTTCTTGTTCTAAAAACCATTTCAAAATCGTACAACAATTTTGTAGGAAGTATTAACATGTTATGTGCTGCAACTGACAGACATGAAATAGCTAATTTCGTGGGATACCTAAATAAAGTAATTAAAACAGTCAATGAAATTGCTTTATTAAAGAACAATGAAAATATATTTTGCTGGTAAAATTGCCTGGCTAAATGACAAATTGTTCCAAAAAATATTCATCTACTCAATACATTTAATGATACGATTTCTACAAACAAGTGGAGTTGGTAAAACGTTCATTCACATAATATATACAAAAACATGATTTTACTGCTTCTTTGTGTGTGTGTACTGCAAACAATTATCTTTTGAGCATAGTTACATATCCAATGATTTTAAATTGATTTTGTACAATACGTTGATAATAATTTGGAATGACTTGAGAATATAAACTAATGTGAGTATTTCACACCAAAATATCTTAAATCTTGACGAAAAATTATAAAACGGTTTAACATTCAATTAATATCTCATGTAAATAATATTTGAAAATATTTTATAAGAAAAAAAAATAATGTATCGTAAAATAATTTAGTAAATCTATATATTTCTCAATAATTTTAAAATGGATATTTATATAATATAATTAATTTTACACTAAATGAAAAAGGTAATCATGTTTTCTTATTAATGTACAATTAATTAAACATTAAATATCATCATTGTTTGTATAAACTTTATGCACAGACTTTGATTTTAAATAAGTTTTGCTATTTCGCAATGAATTTAAAACATAATTTACTGGAACAGGGAAATTCACCCTTTAATATGATATTTAAAATGAAAGATTCTTCAAAATATTTTCGTTAATGTTTGTAATTGATTAGATAATGATTAGCTTTTGTGAATAGAATAAGAGCTTGTGTTTGATATAAACTTAATAAATGTTGTCTTTCATAAGCATGTTTATTTTTGGGTTTTATATCGAATGTAAGTTTAATAAGCATGAGAGAATTTTACATTTACAATGTAAATCCTTATAACAGTGTGCCATCATCAAAAAGATGATCGCTGAAGACGTTCCTCCTTACCTGGACAGATTCGAAAAGATGCTTGAGAAGAGAAAAGACGAAAATGACTACATGGTTAGCAAAGAAGTAAGAAATCTTTATTTTTCCTTTGGGTACATTAAATTGTAAAACAAAATGTTTATGGGATAATTGCTGAGGTTGAATCTAAATTTTTTATGATTTTGAATTGAATTGAAAAGATGATTTGAGTACTGATGGTTTATATTTGATATGTGTTTTCACGATAAATTTTAACGATTAAAATACTTTCCAATGGATGAATTTTTATAATTCTCTTTTAGTTTATCCTCATAATCGAAATAAAAGGATAAAGAAAAAAGAAAAAGATACGTAATTATTTTTATAGGCTTATATGTTCACATTTAAGCCTTTCCAAGCAAACATTTTAATATAGGAAAGATAATTCAGGATACATTTCAAAAACGTTAACTGTACCAGCGCCATCTGGCAAATATTTATTAGGACATCAGAATTTTAATGAGAAATAATGAGTTCCTTTACAGTTTCCATTTTCATAAATCTCTCATTTTTAACATATTCCCTAGTAAAAAATAAAATAATTTTCCTTTTTTGAAAGTAATAAATTTAGAATTAATTTGGATACGCTTAGACGGCATATAATAAAATCATATTAGTATGCCTCGATATACTTGTTTTGACATATCGTAAATAGTAAAGTTAAAAAATATCTATTATTTATGTGATGTATTTTTGATATATTTGAAATAATATATTTGAATATATTTGAAATGATATATTTGATATATGATATATTTGAAATATGATTTACTAAAATACAGTTATGTATTATTCTGATATATTAAAAAATGTTTTATAACATTATTTTAAATATATTTGTTGAAGTAGAAATTGATGTACAAATGTTACAGATTTAGTACGAAATTTATTGCTTAGGCCTTAATTTGTTTAATACCATTCGGTTGGTTTTGTTTCTCTATGCCTGCATTTGGATACATGAACTTATTCAATAAGAACTTGCAATTTAAAATGAACTAAAAAACACTGCAAATATCCATGTCCAGGATAAAAATCAAATTATGAGTTGTTGAGTTGAATTATAACCAATAATTTGTTAGTTTAGACTCATTAGGCATGGACCTATGCTTAAAAGTGGGTTTCTGACATAGGCAAAATTCTTTGACCGAAACTGGAATTTAATACACAACTGTTAAACTAAAGCCGGCCGAAATATTAACCATAAAAACATTAATTTCCTAAACTAGAAAATAGTTTCTAAATAATGTTAAAAAAAATTGTCTCTTTCGAAAATAAATAGCGAAATGTTTAAACTCTCTTCATTGGATAGAATTGAAACATTTCAAGCATATAAATAATTTCTTCTTAAATGGAATGACAACATTTTTTTTAATCTATCAAGTTATTGATTTTTAATTAATAGAATGACAATATCTTCACAAAAAGTTCATAAAATTATTAATTGCTTACAGTTCAAGATATTTTAGACAGTTTTTAACTCTTACGGAAACCTTTCCGTTAATTGCAGAATCGTTCTCAGATAAAAAAAAAAAATATACTCATATTGATATAACTGTCAATAATCTATTCTTACGCATAAATCCCATTTATTAAAATAATTAAAATAGCGATAAATGCACCTTTTGTCAATTTTATTGTTTCAACTCTATCCATTTTTTCCCACACAGTCAGCAAAATCTATTCCAATGTGCATTTATCAAAGGGTTAATAAGTAAATACATTTCCCTTGTGATTACTTCATTGTTAGAATAGCGTATTATCGGTGATAAACTGGCCAAATAACACAATCTATTCATCGATGCTGTTCGTTTATCTTATCGAACTCATAACTGACGGATGATGTTATTATTGAAAGAGAAGATGCGATAAGATAAGCATGAGCCTTTTCTATAGAGTGGACTTAGGAAAGAGGTTAGTCAATAAATTAATGGAAAATAATAAGTAACTAATGTTTTTGAAGGCTGATTCAAATTTGTGACGTAAATGTAGGGTATTTAAAGAGATAAATATTGCTGACGAAATTGGGAATTTAAGTTTAAAGTTGATAAAATAACTTATGATAAATAATTCGCAAACAACACAGAAAATAAATAAAAAAAATTTATTAAATGATGTTAAAGTGTATTTTTGGTTGTTTGTTATATTTTTAAATACTACAATTATAAAAGAAGAAAATCATTTCACTTTGTATAACAAAAATTACTAAAGTATTCAAAGTTTATTTAAAATAAACGAACAAAATACATAAGGAATTTCAATAAAATATATATTGTTAAAGCGTAATGACGTAGAAACAAATAAAAACAATAATTTTTTTGACAAAGTTTATATAAGGGTATATATCTTAATTATAATATTATTTTTAAAATAAAAATATATAGTGATGCAAACGCTCTAACTACTGATTTACAATTGAATTCATAGAAATAAATTGTACGTATATTTTAATCATAGGGGTTGAAGGAATATAGTTAAAAGGAATTGTAAAAGCTGCTTCAAAGACATTAACGAAATTATGAAATTAATTAAACTTATAAACACCAAATTTTTCTGTTTGTTTAGTAAATTCTTTCATTCATTGACACTTTAATTTTCAAGTGTTAGCAAAAATTTTGAACATTAATAATACTAGTTTGGGGAAAAAGTAATCCATTATTTTTTCGGTAGAAGTCTGTAGTGATCGATATCTCGTGAGGTATCTATCAAACAATTTCAGATTTATGCTCGTTGGAAAGGTGACATTTGACACTAAAATATCCTCTTGCGGTTTTTTGTTTGATTCATTCAGTTACGAGTACAAGGTTTTAAAAATGGAAGACAACAAACAGAAAATTCGATACATTTTCGTTTTTCTCTTGTAATGGCGAAAAAGATAGCCGGGTGTCTAAAATTGTGAAAGGTGTTTATCGTCCTATATAAGACTGTAACAACCAGTTACGTACAATTTTTGTTTCGTCGATTCCGTTCGGGAATTTTTGATGTTAGAGATGCACCTCGCATGTGGATACAGCATCGTCGAAAATGTCTATAAAATATCAAAAATGATCGAAGTTAACCGCATGTCAGCAGTCGTAAGCGCAAGACCTAAAAATCTACATGAAACCTGTTTAAAACCTTTTTACAAAGTGAATCCAAAAAAAGTTACATAAAGTTCACGTAAAAATAATGGATTATGGATTTCTTTTTCCCCAAACTAATAACTTTGCCAATTAATAGTTTGGGAATGGTTAAATAGCAGGAAGAAAACTATTTTTTTAAATTTAGTTTAAATGATTAGTAATATATATATATATATATATATTATTACTTCTATTATAGAAGTTTCTTATATATATATATATATATATATATCAGAAACTTCTATAATAGAAGTAATAATATATTTAATTCTTTAATATATTGTTATGATAAACTGATAATCATTATATGGATTCCTTACAAATGGCATAGTGTATGCAGTATTCATTTTAAAATTATTGTAAAATGTAAATTATGTGACTAAACATTATCAATACTAAGAAAGCTATGTAGAGAGACATAGTATTTCATATATTCATCAATGAAGTAATTGGTTCAGAAAATTTTGATACTGCTTAAAAGATGTTTCTTCTAAATATTAACATTTAGAAATATCGATGTCATTTTAAAGAAATTATTTATAGAGCTTGGGCTGATATTCTCCCAAAGTTTCGTAAGAAAAACAAAATTAAATAATCTGTCATGTAATTGAAGTATTCAAATACACTGTTATAAGAATGAAGTAACATCAATCATAGCATTATCTTCATAATATGAATCATAACATGGAGGGTGCTTAGGCGGGAATCACTTTTGAATGCTGAATCCTTAAATTAAGTTTTTCGCTGGTAAGAAATTTTTTTAACATGAACTTTAATATTTTTAAAATTAAGAAACTAATATCATTGATAAAACATTTGCTATTGCATGATCAAATAATTACCATGATACCAAATACCGAATCTAATTTACAGCTTTGTTTCAATTGCAGGTAACGTGGTGTGACATTGGTATGACATTGGCTCTGGCAGCTCTAAAGTACCGTCACAACCTCAATTTGGAGGGCCATCCCCAGCTACTCGCCTATCTAGGAAGGATGATGGAGGTGCCACAGTTGGTGGATTTCCTTGCCAAGAGAGCCCAAGAAGAGCTCTGATTCTTTTAAATGTTTCCTATTATACGATATTTTTGGATTATTAAGCAAATAAAATTAATATTTTGGAAATATTCATTGCATCATTGTCATTATTTTCTTTGAAAATTATAATTTTAACCAAGCCTTTGGTATTTGAATTCTTTGTCAATTGAATTAATTTATTAAAAATAAAACAAGCGTAAATCTAAAATCATTTTAATTTGGATATTTTCATGGTAGCATTTTATAGTTTTAATAATGAAGAAGTTTTTTTACAGGTACAATGAATAAAAAATGATATACATTTGAATAATACAAGTAAACTTGCTCGACAAGTAGGGATACTAGAGATTTCCATCTCTTTCTCTTTCGACAAGGGAATACTGCTCTCTGTTTATGAAAAATCTTTCCGGTACGGAAATATGCAATGGATGCTTAAAGAAGCTTTAAAAGTTTCCAACCATTGAATTATCCACTACGCAATGTCAAAAAGTATAATAATATAAAAACACATTACTGAATACTTTCTGATGTACACGCAAAGTATAAATGCAATTTATAAATTTTAGAAAATTTAATTAGTTAATATAATAATAAATTAATCTACTACTTATTGCTGATTTTATTGTAAAAGAAAAATCATAGTATTTTGAATATGACAAGAATGATTATAAATTTTTAACACTATCGGTTTGTGCAAACAATAATTATTTTCATAGCAATCTAATACAAATTGGTATAAAAAAATAAGACAATAAAAATAAAACAGTAAACTACCTAATTTTTTTAGATTAGACTGTAAGTTAAATATCACTAAATTGATTCAAGTATATTTAAATTCTTACAAATATTTCGAAAAACTTGGAAAGTTGTGTGAAAGCATAATATTTATCGCAGCTGTTCGCCTTAGATTGAAAGTAGTGCGTCAGTTAGCCGAATTACAATATCAAAAATTAAGCAACAAATCGAAAAAGCAAAATAAATATAAATGTATTTCTATATACTTAAAATTGAATTTGCTGTATTGAGTGGTGTTATGTAAAAGAATGCAATAGAATAGCCGATTTAAATAAAAGTGCTACAAAATATATGTGAACTATTTCAAGACAGCCAAAGCATAAAATGAATTTTAGGTGACAATAAAATAGCATTGTAAAATCATCAACTGCTTAGAAAAAACTGGAAGATAGCGCGGCGTTCGTTTTATAGTATATTGGTAGTACAACTATTTTTAATTGATAAGTTAATCTTCCAAAGATTTGTGCAATGAAATTAAAAGCTATTTTTATGCAGATAACTTGTAATTTCTATTTAATGATAATCACATGATCGTAATTTCTTCTCAATTTAGATCTCCAATAGTGTGTCTGTTACAAGGACAATACCAGCGATGACAGTAGCAAGAAGTATGCAAGAAATTGCGTTGCATGCTGAATAATAATTAATGTTTCTCCCTTTTATCAGCTGACACTTAAGAAAATGATCGGATTGGGCATATAATCATATAAAATGAACTGAAAACCAATACAGGACTTTCACTGTAAAGTTCCAGCTTTTTTTACAGCGTTTTTCTCGACTTGTTTACATATAGAGAAAAGTCAATATTTGATATCATTCATTTGGCAAACGGGTAAAATATTTATACGCAAGAGATTATGTTTTAAATTATGAAAGAAGATCTTATAGTTGTCAAATACCCTTATTTATGATGCCATATAAAGCTTTCAATCATCCTGTATTATAATTTTTTTAGTTGATGCTGTTGCCAATATTTTCACTTCACTTGCAGATGATATTTGATTGGCAAACATTTTAGAAAAATAATGAATTGTTTTTGGCAGTACGATTGATATTTTTAATAATGAAGGAAATCTATAAAT
>JAPDSC010136039.1:0-21778 GCA_026290005.1 Latrodectus geometricus | reverse complement strand
TGTGTGTGTGCTATTTTAAGTTTAAAATTGTCAAAATATAGAAAGGAAGTATTCTTCTTAGGATCGATTGATATTTAGTCCCGGTTATAAAAAATATAACTGGGAATGTGAGAAGATGAATAAAAAAATTTCCAATTCCTAACAATATTCATGACATTCGTAGAGATTTTTAGATTTAATTGGTTATTTTAAGAGATTTGTGATAAAGATGTGATTGAGGGTCTGCCTTTTAACGGTAGACCCTCTATCACATCTTTATCACAAATCTCTTAAAATAACCAATTAAATCTAAAAATCTCTACGAATGTCATGAATATTGTTAGGAATTGGAAATTTTTTTATTGATCTTCTCACATTCCCAGTTATATTTTTTATAACCGGGACTAAATATCAATCGATCCTAAGAAGAATACTTCCTTTCTATATTTTGACAATTTTAAACTTAAAATAGCACACACACAGATCTTAGTCTCTCAGAATCTCTTTTATTCTTTACATCATAGGTGTCCGATTCTTATAGCGAGTATCAAAATATCATTTAACTAATACAAAACATTTTTATTCAACAATATTTTCAATACTTGATGCATTAATCTCTGAAAGTGCATTTGTCAAACCAAATTTTGTTTAAACTGACCTGGGAGGATGAAAGCAGTTTGTAGCTTAATTTCCTCTGTCAATGGTTTTTCAAAATTACCATGAGCTAAATCTAATATGAAAAAATTACATTCACCATGACATAATAAATCATCAAATTCTAGGTAAAGAGAATTTATCTTCAATGATCGGATTATTTAAATTCTTGTAATCTACAACAAGTCTATCCTCACCATTTTTTTTATAAACTAACAATACTGGACTGGCAAAAAAAAAATCTTTTGGAAAAGATTTTTTTTTTTTTTTCCATTTTTTTTGACAATATTAACAGAGTTCTTCTCAGTTGCATTTGTTTTATAGGGACGTAAACAAACTGGTTTATATCCTGTAACTTCCTTCATTTCCATCTTAGTCAATGTAGTACATCCTAAATTAATGCAAAGCAATCACTATAAATCATTAAATAATTTCACGATTTACAGCTTTTTAATCGAAATATCTTCTTCAAACTTAATATCATCTCTCTCTCTTTCTTTTTTAATCACACATTTACATTTACTTACAATGTATTCTGTATCTTTATTTCACTGAAAAAATTATTAAATGGGAAAATATATTCAGAATTTAAATCCTAATCTTTTGTGATATATCGGATGATATGCTGATTTTCTTTAAACTTAGTGTCACTATAACCATAACTCATAGAAAAAACTATTTTTTTACCATTTTTAATTCCAAAAACAAAATCGAAATTTCTTTTCCCTCTAATAATCCAAGACCGTTTTTCATATCCTCTGTTTCGGACTGAATATAATTTACGCTTTTTTTTCTATTATATGAGATTCTTCAGTTTAGAACTTTCTTATTTGTTGATGTTCCAATTGGACTCCCATTTCAATAAAAACGATATTTGTATATTAAATATGCAATTTGGGGCCAATTTAGAGCTATTTCTTTATTTTTTTTAGACAGTCTTTTCCTACAATTAGGTCAAACGGCATAATATCATCATTTAAATTGAATATGTCAAGTATTGCGCTGACGTCGTAGATTTTTAATTCCACTTGACTTTTCCCAAGAGTGAAAGCATATCCCGCGGCAAAGTGAAATCCAAACTATTTTCTCCTGCGAAGGTTGAGGATTTAATACTTATTATTTGAATAAGCAGACGTAGACAAGCATAAATGTGCTTTTCCATATTTTTTATTAAACATTAACAAAGTTGATATAATGCAAATTATATTAAAGGATTATCGTAATTGCAGAGAGTAAATTAAATTTGCGTAGAAAGCGAAATAAAAGAGTAAGCGCTAGGAAAAGCGCGTTTCTCTTTGTCCGAAGTCTGAAACGGAGTGTATATAATTAAAAGCAGTTCCAAGTCAGTAGCTGCAGGAGGGGCCACCTGCTGATTTCTACTAACTCCGGCGCCGCGAATTCTGCTGCTCCTTTTAGAGGGCCTCTTTGGGTGCGTAATGATGGTTGCTGCACTCCTTTACGAAATTATACTCCCTTATATACATCGAATTCTCAAAAATATTTATTTTTGTTTCTTTTTATAATAGCAATAAATTGGAAATGTTTTCAACGTTCGACTTCAAACTATTATTATCTTCGTTTTTCGAACAATTCCGTTGGGTATGTCTAGTGTCATCACTCTCTGCAAGGTTTCTTTCCTTTGAACGGTCTTTAGATATATTCCCATAATCACTGCAGTTGAAACATTTAATGCTGTTTATATTACATTGAGAGCTAAAATACGTGTTTATTTTTTTAGAATAAAAACACTAATTCTCAGGGAAATCTTTAAATTCACGGGTTTCTCTTACTTCATTTTTAAAATTTTCATTTTTGCAGCTATCATTGCTTACACAATAATCGAAATAAAATCTCTTTGCAATAAATTTCACATTTCAACACAAGATTTCAATAGGACTCTTTACATTTAACATTTCTCGTATGAATCTAATTTCTCTGCTTATTTTTCCGGATTAGTCCATTCATCTAAGAAGTAATTGCGAATGGTGGAGGAAACACTTTACTTTAATTGTTCTACAATTTTATTGTTCTACTATTGTCTACTATTGTAATTGTTCTACTATTGTCTTGTAAGATCTTCAAAGTTAGTAATATTATGACCGTCTAACCATTCATTAGAACAATTTTGTAACTCACACAGTATCTTTTCCTGTATTTTTAATTAAACTTGAGTGTTCATAAAATTTCTGACGAAATTGCGTTGTGGACTTACTTTCAATTTAATAAAAGTTCTTTGACATGATAGTAATTATTTGCTTTATTTTCTGGTTAAGGGGCAATACACTGAGTTATTTCACATGGTAAAAAGTCCTTAAAAGAAAGAAACTTCAATGAGTTTCTAAACCTCTTCTCCACTTTTGTGTTTTAAATGGTATAAAATAAAAATGTGAATTGCTCTTCATTCATATCATGTTTTTGCCCAAGTTGTTGCAAATTGCAAGAATTTCGCTTTTTTAAATTAGAATTATTTACATTAGCAACATTTCAAATGTATTTTTTATTTTGTAAATATAATTTTTCTAGTTTAAATTGATGAGCTCCATTTTCTTTCAGTAAGTTCTATTTTTTATCTCAAACATACGAGCTGCTGCTACTTCTTTTTAAGATAAGCGATCTTCAATATCCTCAAATAATACTTATTTTAGTCAGAATTCGTAGAACTAATAATTATGTTCTGTAATTCTATATTACTTTACAATATTGAGGAATGCTTTTTCACAATTCACTGGATAAAATAATTAAACCCATCTTTTTTGTCTTTCGCGAAAAATAAAGCCATTTTAAAAAGCAATAAGTTATGAAATAATAAACGTAAATGAAAAGTTTCAGCCACTTGAGCACTTTCGTTTTCATCCAATATTGACATAACTCTCTATAATTTCGTAATTACTCTCACCATAAATTCTTGATTTATTTCCTCAGAATTAATCCATATTTTTTTTTCTTTTTTACTAATGTGGATATTTTTCTATTCATATAACGTGCAATTCACCGTAACACGAAATCTGCATCGAAAACGAATTACCATCACAGGAGGAAATACTCCACTTTTTAAAATGTTAGCTACGCCTATCAACTTCTCAAATTTCCTACTTGAATTATTTTTGTCCATTGCTATGTCTAATTTAATGGCGTTATATATCAGAAATAAATTATCAGTCGCAACTTTAATCACGCTTAGTCTCCAAGATCTCTCGATCTGACACTCTTTGTTTTGTGAGGATTCTGAAGGTCAGAAGTGTACCACGACCAATCGGCATCACTAGCAGCACTGAAAGATGCCATCCGCTAAAAAGCGCTTGGAAAGAAAGTATACTAACTGCTTTGAACGGTGTGGTGACTCGTTTCATAGCTGTACATCTGAATGATGGACAGCTCATTGAAAATTAATTGCAGTGATAATTAAGTTTAATAAAACTAACTTGTAAGTTGTCAACATTTTTTTATTTGTAAACTAGCTGTACCCGCCCGGCGTTGCCCGTGCATTTAGAAAATGCAGATAAGTGAATAGCGCAGGAATAGTAGTGTAGGACATGTAGACTGTCTCTCTCTCTTCCCCCCCCACACACAACATTCCCCGTCGATAAAAAGGAACAATATATCCTAACCATGAGCCATCTGTTAAAAAGCCATCTATTGTTTCTCAAAAGGAGCTGGTACAACCCCGGAATCACAGCTATCGGCAAGCAGCGATCTCGAGAAGAAGTTTTATAAATAATTTTTTAAAAATTTTTCTAATTCAAAAATTGAAAATCGGGCTTCGAGGTCTAGTGGCCAGCCCCTTTGTGCTTCCGTGTAAAAAATTCCAGGTCCCTGCGTGCGATAGATTTGGCTGGAGAGCTCGGTCAGACAAATGGACAGACAGGCCGACAGACAGACAGACAGATACATTACACTTGCTTTTATTATTTGTAAATCATCTTTTGGTGAAATAAAACACTCTAATGCCATCTGCTGGTAACCAACCAAACTATTTTTTTATTCGTTGCCATATATAACCCGGTTTCTTTTCCATTATTTTGTACAAACGGTATCTTTATAATTCGATTATTTTTTTCAATTATTCACTCTTAAAGTTCATCCTGATTTTTGGATCATCCTGTATATAGCTAAACTTTAACAAGAATAATGCAAGAAAAAATTGAGAGTGCATATTTGATTCTGTAACGAACAGAAAATACAAAAATAAATAGTTTATGTGGAAGGAAATATATAAATTTAATGATGAAAGTTGGATTCCTTTATTTCTGCTCCTTACTTATCGAACTGGCCGCATTATGAGTATGGTGTACGGTTTCTGATTTAGATATTCACCTCCTATAGTAACACTTTCAGTAGATATGGACAAGATAAGCCATATTCCTCCTTGAATTACAACTTGTGCGCAAAAAGTAACCGGGTAGGTTAGATGATCACTTGGGGGAACTTCAGTGTTAACAACAGCACACAAGATGACTTAATGAAAATTTTAAAAATTTAATATGGGATTCTATTGGCCTGGTAGTAGGACAACACCTTTTAAAGTAGACCCAAGTTCGATACTAGCTCTCTAAGGCAGGCCGCAAATTCGTAGATGATCGCATGAGACATGTATCGAGAGACAAGCCGAAGATCTCGCGAGATTCAGATGAGGCCAAATGACGTCACAAATATCTTACCTACGTCAAAAAATGGGCGGAACGCGAGACAAATCTGGATATCGAGCTGGTTTGAAATATCTGGCAACTTTCCGCGAGACAAAGCTAATTTCTATTTCCGCAGGAAAAATATACCACGTTGATATCAAGAGTACAAGTTATTACAAGTTTACATTTGAAGAGGAGGAGTTAATTAAAAATCTTTATAGAGGTAATAATATTTTTTTTAATATTGCAATCGGAAATGGAACCGGAATGTAAACAAATTCTCATTGGTTTAAAATATCCATGACGTCAGATTACAACGTCACACTAAGATCTCCATAAGATGGGGTTTGTATACCATAAGACGGTGTCTCAATCGGATGTTCTACCGAGTTTGCGGCCTGCCCTAAATAGCAGGAGATGAATGTTGCGCCTTCTGCATGCATATTTGTCTGAGTGGATGCCTGGGAGCTGTACAAGTCGCCCTTTCATGTCTTTTTCGTTTCCAATATTTAAATACTTCACACTATCCAGAAATGATCAAATGGTAAAAAAATTATATTCGATTACAAATTAGGCCCTTAAGCTGCCCATTATGAGACGCGTTATAGTCAAAAATCAATAATGTGAGCTCACCGGGGTGTAAAAGTTGACCACACTCTCCTGAATAACTGGTTCTATGTTCGATACCTACCATTAGTACTGCTTCCTGGCATCTGTCATGTCCAGCTCCCAGATGGTTTGTGACCTGGAAGAAAGCAATCCTCAACAACAAGATTTCCAGGAGAAAGTTGAACCAGCTTGTGGACTTCCTAATCACTCAAGAAGGACTTTTTACTTGGTTCCATGACGATACCAGCTAGTAACGGCTCCCAACCCTATGTCATATCAAACTCCTGCCTCATCTATCTACTTAAAACTCTGCTCTTTACTTTGTAAAGACCTTTTAACTCCTTATCTATTTCTTTTAATTACCTATTTTGTTATGCTCCTTGTTTTATGTAATTCACCAATCACAGTTTTTCATTTTTTTTTTTTTTAATTTTACTATAATATTGTTCTATTACATAACTTTTGTACACATACCTGTATATATTTCCCTTATTATTTGTAATGTTTGGTTAATTTCATTTAAATTGTCCATTACGGTGTCTATGCTTGAGAGCACAAGGCAGCAAAATGGGCGTCCCTCCTGCAGTTACCCCGTTTTTCTCTCCAGCGGCTTCCATCACTCTGGTATAGCTCTTCTGAGCTGGGTAGAGGGAAGCTCGCTGGCGTAAACGTAAACCTACCATTAGTAAAAAAATTGCATGTTTTCGTTTTACCTTTTTGAACAAATCTCATAATCTTGTTAAGAAATATTTTACTTCTCAGACCGCTCTCTGCTAGCTATGATACAAAAGTTCTATGTAAATCTAAAATTATACAGATTGTTTTATACTTAACTTGTGTAAATATCTTATATAACATATTTTTTGTCTTTGCATTTTTATCAATTTTTGGTTATTTTTTTCATATTTTGGCCATTTTTATTACGCAATATACATTTTAAATATGCGGTCAATATCCGGAAACATTACAACAGGTTACAACTGTCAACTGTTTTTCATAGCGAAGTCAAAGTGCAGAACAATATCATTCGGAAGTTAAAAATTAGCTTATAAATATAAGAATAAAATTTATTTAATAATATGAGTGTATGACATAACTATTATAATACTATAGTAAATAGAGCATACTTGTAATAAGAATAATATGCAAATAATAACGCATTGTTTTACCTTCAGAAAATAAACGAAAATATATTCATTTAAAGTCTCAGGCTTAGCATTAAATTTGAAACAAAATTCATTTCTAGCAAGAAAAAAAAAAACTTATATTGGATTCGTAAAAATGTCAAAGGAATAATCGGACTTACATGATTTAGGATTAATTAAAAAGAGAGAGATATTATTTATCTTATGTATACTAATACAATTATTGGTGAAAATGCGCTTTAGGTCCCCTACTCTGCCAACTTGGCGAAAGTGTGCTGTGGGTCCCGTACTTGGCGGGTTTTCAAAAACGCTGTTGCCATGACGATAATAGAATACGATTTCTAATGATTTTCAAGAGCAATTAGCAACCAATGAAAATGACCGATTTTTCAAACTGAAACTAATTAACGACCAATGAAAATGCTAAAAGAAAAAAACCAATTAATGAGCACGCGCGAAAAAGCGCAAATTATTTCCTCCGGAGGTTACCATAAAGAGCTCATTAGGTATAAAAAACGTCTGGTTTACCACGCTTGTTGCATTTATCGCCAAGTTGGCAGAGTAGGGGACCTAAAGCGCAGATTAACGCAATTATTTTAAAAAACATAAAAAATTTTTAAACATGAAACAGTTCAATACATATTACAGATTTTACATGTAATTAGTTACCATCATAATACATTTATTACATTACATATATTTTTCTTGCTGTTGCTGAAGCAAATCCATCCATTACTTCAAATTTTGCTTTTTCTATATTTAAAGTGTTAAATCACTTAGACTACTTTGACTCATGATTAATCTTAAATACGTCAGAATTAATTTTAATTTTCAGAAAGAATGTTCACAGCTTGCAATTGATGTAGAAATAGTTAAGAGAATTTGAAAGGTGATTCTCATATGTGGGGAAACATCTTCACTATGAGATTAGGAAAGTTAGAAGTTCTAATGGAGATTTAAGTTTTATTTCTGTATATTATTAAATGTTCTTTTTTCAAGTTTTTCATTGAACTATTTTCAAGTTTTTCGAATTACTATCAGAAATTACAGGAACTGAGGCAAAAAATATTTTTTTAACTTTTATATTATAATTTAATTTTATTTAGAGAAATTTTCTCAATCCGTAATATTAGTAGTGAAATGTTTCTTCTTATTTTAGTTTCTATTATGAATCATTTTGGAAGTACTCTTCATGCACTGGGATAAATTTTTTCTTTCAATAAATTTATATCATTTAAAGAAAATCCTAATTTTTAAAATTTTACAGAAGGAGAAATATGCCCAATTTCTTCACAATTTTCTTGATGGATTTTTTCAATTAATAGATATTTTCTATATAAATTGAAATAATTAATTAAAATTTATTCTGTATACTTAAGCATACAAAAAATCTCACATCATCATCGTGTTGCACGAAAGCATGACCTATTTCCCCGACATAAGAGAGCACATTAACATCCAGGATAGCCATCTCTACAAGTGAGAGCTTTAAATTTTCCGTGGAAAAAGAAATGGAGGTCTACGAGTCCACCGAAACAGATTCTACCAAAAACACAGACGCTGCCAGATTTGAATGCATTTCTTTCTCAGAATTTTTATGGATGAAATCGAGTTCCACTTTCTGTCTAAATAAAAATGAGCCTACTATCGCTTTCGAGGCTAAACCTGGACTCATTCCTAAGAAGAACTGCCCACCATTGAACACACATAAAGTGGACATGTTTATGGGGCCATCGCAAATGTATCCCCCCCCATGGTGTAACATGAGCGGGTTGATTACTTGCCTCTTATTACAAAGATCACGTTCCTGAAGCCTTCGAGGCATGGTTGAATTGGACACCAACCTTCCGGTGCTTGCAACGAGGGAATGTCTAAGTTCAGCAGGATTTCCAGTTCTATTGCTACGTCTATAAGGACAAATAATGGTCATCGGCAGCAGAGCCGGCGCTAGCAGTTTCACCGCCCCGGGCAAAGAGGTAAAATGCCGCCCCTTTATAACAAAAATTAAAAGAGATAACCTAAATCCTTTCCATGAGTAATGGTAAAATAAAACGAGTAAAAAAATTGCAATCATCATCAATGTTGAAGTTTTGATACATGTTTCGACAAATTAAGACACACGGTTAAAATTTTTATTATTGGGTCCCTTTGATTAAATTATAAAAAAATTATTTCTTTAAGTTTTAAGTTATTTTTAAGTGGGAATTTCTTATGCTTGTGAGTTTTCTTGCATTTCAAATATTTTTACATTTCAAATAGTTAAAAGTTCATACATTATTAATATATATGAGGTGTTTATTAAACATACGCCAAAAATTCAAGGATTTGTTCCCTCGACTATTCTAAGAATATTTTGTCCTTTGATAATTTTTGTGAACTCGCTTTGTTTCGAAGATACAGGGCGAACATAGTTTTCGTCAAATTCATTTTTATAATTTTTAAAATCATTAAATTTATTGTATTCTTATTCTAGCTGAGGTCATTATTTTCAACAGTTCTTGTAGATTAAAAAACTTTACCTGTAATTTTTGGTAATAAAATGTTGTTATATTGTCAAAAATCTTGTTCGCCCTGTATCTTCGAAACAAATTTTTGTTGTATGTTTAAAAAACACCCTGTATATATACAGGGTGTTAAGGGTTTGATTCCAAATATCTTAATGCATAAAAATATGATTCATTTTAAACAAAAAAGTTTAGTATATCATGGATCAAAACTCTATTATTTTAGAAAGAGAAAATGTTTAAAAGTTTGAGAAATTTAATTTTAGGGCTAATTTGCCGCCTCGGGCAGGGGCCCGGCTTGCCCACCCCTAGCGCCGGCCCTGGGTCTGAAAATATTTAAGATTTAAAAACAAAAATCTCTCTATATATGCTACCTTAAAAATACTTGATAATTTTCCTAGTTGTCTCAACGCAATACAAATTGAAGTGCATATAAAATTTTGCGGTGTTTTATTCGTTCATAAATTGATTCTTTTTCAATGAGTAAAATATATTTACCAAAGAAAATACATTAACAATTCCATAAATTAGTACATAACACATGCCGCCCGACAGTCAAGTGGTTAGCGTATCTAACTACAGATGGGTGGGACCTGGGTTCGAATCCTGGCTCGGGCATGGATGTACTTACTCTCTCTCTCTTTCTTGTCTTTGTCCTTTCTTTGTGTGTGAATGGTTGCCTACCCAATAAACGGGTACCTATGGCTTGTGTGTACTGAGGAAGTCAGACTCCACACCAAACATGGTTCAGTTGGAAAAGTGGACCAACGCACCCCATATTGCCAGCCTGGCTGGCACACAACAACAACAACAGTCCATAACACAAGATAAGCGAAAATGTTTAGCTCATTCAAATGTTCTGAATAATAATTAGTTTTTTACTCCGATGTTTGATTAAATTGCTGTAGTTTTTCACATAAAGGCTAATTTGATCGGGCCTGCAATTTTAAAAGAATCCCATGTCACCACAAACACCTATTCCCAAACAGATTCGTATCCAAGACAAACTGAATTGCAGGTCAGAACGCCCACCATTCATCTGCTAGTTAGCTTGTTAATCCAGATATTTCTAAACCATTTAAGTAAAATTAACTATAGTTACTATAAGAAATTTAATTAAATTCCTTCTCTGATGTGAATTTTATGGCAGGCCGCAAATTCTTAGATGATCGCATGAGACATGTATCGAGAGACAAGCCGAAGATCTCGCGAGATTCACATGAGGCCAAATGACGTCACAAATATCTTAACTACGTCAAAAAATGGGCGCAGCGCGAGACAAATCTGGATATCGAGCTGGTTTGAAATATCTGGCAACTTTCCGCGAGACAAAGCTAATTTCTATTCCCGCAGGAAAAATATACCACGTTGATATCGAGAGTACTAGTTATTACAAGTTTACATTTGAAGAGGAGGAGTTAATTATAAATCTTTATAGAGGTAATAATATTTTTTTTAATATTGCAATCGGAAATGGAACCGGAATGCAAAGAATGAGAATGTAAACAAATTCTCATTGGTTTAAAATATCCATGACGTCAGATTACAACGTCACTTTAAGACCTCCATAAGACGGGATTTGTATAACATAAGACGGTGTCTCAATCGGATGGTCTACCGAGTTTGCGGCCTGCCTTAGTAATGTAAACTTGATAGATTTCCTTACTACTTTTATACTTCACACACAGAATGTAGTTTCGAAAATCAAACACCTGTGGGATTCAAATTTTATTTAAGAAGTACATGATACAAATCAAAATTAAAAACTATTTCAGGGGTAGGAGTACTGAAATTTTTTTTTTCAGGACAATATTTTCAAGAAATATCAGGACATTTTTCAGGACATATGTCAATAATTAAACAAAACCAATGTTACTTTTACATACTAATTTCTGTTTTATGAATATAACACATTTTAGAGAGGAGTATACTATTTAATAAATTTTGAGTTTTTAATTTTTAATACAAAAATATGAAAAATGATATAGAAATGTAAACTTTTTTATACTGAACATTTTTAAAAACTAATAAGTTACATGATAAATGCTTTATATTACGGTAAATTTATATGTATAACTAATGTTCATTTTGAACTGGATGCATTAGCATTTAATTCCAATAATTTAATACTACTCTTTTTCAACTAATCATTCACAGATGCAGTCTCTGCATTAGCAGCAAATAGCATCATTTATCTAACTTTCACATCAATCATGATCATCACTAATAGCACATGCTATTTTTTATTTGCAACATCCAAAAGTTTTTGAGCTGCACACTTATTATCAAACAAATTTTTCTTTTTTTTCTCAAGTTCATTAATTTTTCTAACAAGTGCGATTTTTTAAACTTTTTTTCACAAGTATCTTTCATGTCTTCCTCCTCCTTTCTTTTCTTCTCTAATTGTGTTGCATCCTTTTATTTTTGCATATATGATGCATATTCTGCATGTGAGATTTTTTAATATAATGTATCATTTCTTTATATATGGAATGGAGGAAACAGAATTGCCATGCATTCCAAAAACATCATGACAAATGAGTAAACTTTGAACTGTTAATTCCTATAAAGCTCTCTCATTTGTCACAACAGAATTGTTAGTCGAAAAAACTTTTTCTGGTTGGGAATTTACATTTAATAACGGCAGACATGCTTTAATAATAACTTTAGAAAGAGTAGGATATTTTATATAACCACCTGCATTTTTTATGTTAAAAACTGCATTCCAATATTTACAGATATTTTGGTCATTATCATTCATAAGCAAAGTCGCATCTTCACACATGTAAAGAATCCACTATTCATTCATCTTATCAAAGTCTGAAAAAGTTTTATTCACGAGGAATATGTTAAATTAATCTGGTAAATGAGCTCCTAGACTCTCCCTCTTTTTATTATAAGGAGACAAACACTGGAAATCTTAGAGTAAAGGATTTATAGGGAGTTTTTGAAGCAAATGCTTAAAAGTTGCCATGTAGCAACTTCTGACACTTTGTAGAAATGTTGTTTTATCCGTAAGCTTTTCCCGTATTGCTGTTGCACCATGACCTATTTCAATCTTGATTTTAAGTTTAACCAGTTTTTTCCTGAATCAACATTTATTTATAGCAACTTTATTCCATTTTTTTCACAGATTTCTTCTGGATTTAAAAATTTAAACATAATACTGCGAACAAGTTCATTTAACTTACTGCACATCACATGTACTAAAGGTTAGACTTTTTGCATTAGAAGTAAATATGGTTCAAAAGTTTTACAAAAAATGAAACAAAATGCCGATATGCCAGAGTCTTAGGGTCTTTCAAATGTTTTATAATCCGAAGATGTCTATCAGAAAGAGGATATTTCGACTCATTGGATACTTTAACAGTAAAATATTCTTTTAAAACATCATATTGCTCATCGATTTTCTCACAAATTGATCCCAAAGTTAACCAATTTCTCTCAACATAACGAAGGAAACTAAGTCTAGTTAAGGTTTCTTCCAGTATTTCCAACTGTAAGGAATGATAATCTTTCCTTCTTCAAAGATATAGCTTGAAAAATTGATGAATATCTACACCAAATCTATCAATAATACAATAAATACCCTTACATAGTGCTCCATGGATTATGTATAAGCAACACATACCCAAATCAATTAGTAATGGTAAACTTTGTTCTTACTCAATTCACGATTTATTTACTTTAAAACAGCTAAATTAACTCTTAGTCTATTCATTGACAACTGCATTAATTTTTCTAAATTCAAACTATTATTTTCAATAGAATTAAATAAAATTTTTACAATTTTATTGGCTTATAATGTTTTACAAAATGTGATTCGAGGTAACAAATGACATTTTTTCCTTGTTTATCACACCAATAGATATAAATATCCATCTGTTTCTTTATTTGTATTTTAGTAGTTTCATCAAAAAGTAAAACAAAATGTGAAGTGCCGATATCCTGAATCAAAAGAATTTAGAAATACGAAGCTAGTCCAAAATTAATCATATATCTGACTTTTTATATCAAATAATTTGAGATTTTTTGCTACGGAGGAATCGTCAAAAATTTCTCCGTAAATGTTAGCTAAATCTTTCAAAATTGAAAAAGAATAATTATTTTTTTATTGCCACCAAAACTAAAATGGTTTTCTCTGATGCTGTTTTGGGAAGCCATGATTTGTTATTCACTACTATAGTCGATGTCGAGAATTCAGATGAAGTTGATGACTTGATAGTAAATAGTGTTTGATTCTTGTAGCAGCTCATAGCTTTCTTGTGTTTTAATCTGCATGAGCAAGCACTTGTCTAAAATCCATATTTAGAATATTGAATTTGCTTTTGCATACGAAACACTCCGCAGAATGAACATCGTCAGCATTTCTTATTTAGTCTTAATTAGGCATTTATTCCCATCTTGCATTTCCAATCATTTATCGGAAAATTTCATTTCCTTCGGCATTTTTAGAAAAAATTAGTTTTTTTCAAAAAATAAATTTTGAACTTGCTAATAAACGTTCTTCAAAACACCCATCAAGATTGTTCAAAATGACGCGTTAATCATTTCACGCATGCGCATAAACGTAGGCAAGTAATTCTCACAATTTTGCCATCATTATTAATTAATGTATAAATACTAAAATTAGAATCTTTCGACAGTAAAAGCAAAAAATAGAATTTAATGGTTAAACCAAACCTAAATTTTTTTGATGTCAGACATTCGTAACCAATGGCAGAAAAACAGGCGGAGACAAATGTTTGGCAACCCTATTTCCTGTTTGAAAAAGAACAAAAAAGGGAAAAGAATTTCTTTTTGAATAGAAAACAGTTGAAAGAAAAAATATAGTCATTCCACTTGAAGAAAAATTTACCACTGAAAAATGTAAAATTATTAAAAATTAAACTTTCAAAGGAATATAATAAAAAATTAAGGAATTCCAGGATTTATTTCGTAAAATAAGGACATTTCAGGACGTTTTTTAAAAAATCAAGAATTTAAGGAATATCAGGACAACTCCGGGCTCTGCTATTTATTGTAAAACGAGATTTTAGGGCGAAATTTGAAAAAGCGCCTATTAGCATATACAAAAGGTAAAAACAGCAACTAGGGAAAAACATACAAAAAAAATGCCAACTAAAAAAACAACATCTCTAGAAAAAATGTAAAAGAAGTTTGTATCAGAAAAATCAAACCTAGGAAAAATTAAAAGACATTAAAAGTGAATATAGGTTTTAAATATATTGAAATGGGCTGTTTCATTAAACAAGTAATAATTTAGCATAGTAATAGAAAAAATGAAAAATAATGTATAAGATTAATTCATTCATATGAAATATGGCTTGCAGCTAAAATCATTTTACAATAAGTTCACGAGAAAGATGGTGCATTGACACAGCTATACTTTCAGGTCTTCGAACCGGAACTGAACCGAAAACCGGAAAAAACCGTTATTTTGGTTGGAACGAAAACCGGAACTGAACCGAAAAAAAATATCGGTTTATTTCGGTTCGATATATCTTTCAGTCATTTTGTTACCGTTACCAACTTATCAATATTTTCTAATTTAATGTCAACTTTATAATTATCATTACATGTATACTGCTTCTCGATTTCCTATTTTGATATTCACAAGTATTTTTCTGTTTCGCATGAAACTACTTGTAGAAGACATATTTAATTCAGTTGATTAAACTAGAAGTATAAATGATTTTTTAAGAAAAATATCAAATTATATTTTATTTTTCACATCTCAGCATGCGATCATCCACGGATAATTGTATAGACTGTTTAGATAGACAAACCAGCTGCTCAGCGGGAAGTATGTGATGTACGCGTAATTATACGTGTCTTTGTCTAATTGGTCAGGAGACGTAAAAAGGCCAGTGACAGTCGGTTTTCAGGTTTGAAATTTATTCTCCGAGACAACAGAAGTAATCTCAGTGAGACCACGTTAGAAGATATATTCATAATTAGAGGCAATTTTCATATGTTAAATAAATAATATATTTTTTACATAATTATTGCAAGGCCAAGTGCACGATGTGAGAGTCAAACGACGAATGTGGGTAATCATGAACCTAGTTGTCAAATGCGATTTTGATAATGGATAACAATGCCAATGCTCGCCGTCCTCTGCTCACCGCTCTCAACGTACCTGCTGTTTGTATCAATTCACATAGTGTACAGTAAGACCCCGCTTAACGCTGTTTCGTTTAGCGCTGTTTCGGTTTAGCGCTCTTTTATTTCAACCCGGGGATTCCACGAAATCGCATGCAGCATACGGGGATTCCCCGAAATATTATGCAGCGATAGGTTTCAAATACATATCCGAAAGAGTGTACTTGTGTTTCTAGTTTGATGCGGAAAGAAGTAGCGGCTAGTCTTTCTAATGATGAGCTCAAGGAATTAACTGAATAAGAAGAAAACAAAAATGTTGACAGCAGTGATTCAGAAAATGAGCAAAAAGAACTTTCGATGGCGTTTGTAAAAAGGAGTTTGTCTACCATAACTGAAATAATGGATCAATTCATTGAAAATGATCCGAATTTTGACAGGAGCTCAAAAGTAAGGCATGTTGTTAGAGATGCTCTATCCGTTTATGAGGAACTTTTAAGAGAACAACGGAAAATACAAAGGCAAACAACATTTGATGCTTTTGTCACAAAAAGGCAGAACACTGAAAATGCGGAAGGCTAACTAAATATGACTCACTTAGAATTTTATTTGTTTTTTAAGAATATTCGTTTCGTTATTTATATTTTATTTATATTTTTGCAAGA
This sequence comes from Latrodectus geometricus, assembly GCA_026290005.1. NCBI lineage: Eukaryota > Metazoa > Arthropoda > Arachnida > Araneae > Theridiidae > Latrodectus > Latrodectus geometricus. The sequence goes on along the minus strand of JAPDSC010136039.1, from coordinate 5,495 downwards.
AATAATAATGTGGTACTAATTTGGGCTTTAAGAAATAATTGTTTGGTTTTATTTTTATTAAAAAAACATACTTTTTAAATTTAATACCTAACCGCTTTCCTAGCCATCTTCCCCTAACCCCAATATTTACATGCAAAGATAGCCTCGTTTAGCGCTGTTTCGCATTACGTTCTACTTTGATGGAACGTATCCCCCGCGTTAAGCGGGGTCTTACTGTACCAATTAAAAAAAGAATAAAATCTTCTAAATTTTGATAGAATTACATTTTTTGTTTATGATAGAATTATATTTTTAGTACAAATAAGAATATACATAAAATGAAATTATTCATTTGGAACTGAAACGAAAACAGTTATTTTTGGCGGAGCGAAAACCGGAACTGAACCGAAATTCGTTATTTTTGGCTGAGCGAAAACCAGAACTGAACCGATATTAATTTTTTAGTTGAACCGGAACAAAAAAAATTACGGTTCGAAGCCCTGTATACTTTATCCATAAGAATGTGATTGATGAAATGACATTAAAATGCTAGGGTGTTCCAAGTCGATTATTATGTTTAGCTCAATGTTTGTCCCAGAATAAAAGAAATATTTCTAAAGAGCATAAATTGAATGTTTTATATCTCCATAAATGATTAGTTGTAGATTTCGCCTTTAGATTTGCAGTCAGCAAGCAAATATTGACATGTTTACACATATATGTATACACACACACATATATATGGATGTATACTCACTTTTAATAGAAATTTTAAACATTTAGGACAGTTTTTTAGTAAAGCAATGATTTTGTTATCTAATTAGGAAAATTAAGCTGCTTCAGGAGCTCCTAACTTCAGTGAAAATTAAAAATTCTCAACAGCGAAAACACGTTATTACAACGAGCATTTAGATGAGCATTGATAAATTTTTGAAATATTTATTGGAGAAAAGTTAATTCCTATAACTTTTGTCTTCAATATTTATTTCAACATAAATTCTCTGAAACTTAATATTAATGTATGATATCATGAAAAATTGTTAATTAGAATATACCCGATTGCAAATTTTGAAGTTTAAGCAGATGTCAATTAAGATTCATTAAATAGATCAAAACTTGTGATTACTAAGATGCTCAAAGTTACACCTGAACTCCATTAAAGGGTTATCGGACTTCATTAATGTTTTTTTATGACACTTGGCAATGCCAAGCCCGCCCGTCAGAGACTAGGCGAATGAAGTCAGAGAGAGCGTCTTCCGTTTTTCAATAGAGCACCCTCATACGAAGGTGGAAGTACGACTTTTGGTTCAGAGATTGAAACCAGTGAAAACCCAAAGCCTGGCTCCAACCACCCTCAGAGGTATTAATTTGTAATGGGAACATGGAGGACATTGCGACCCGACAGATTTTACGTGCCCCAGTCGCCATTAGTGAACACGACGGATCTTCGGCTAAGCCGGGATTCGAACTCACCACCTTTAGGTAACGAGAACAACGCACTAACCAACCAGGCCACCGCGGCCTACACTTTATTAATAAAGTGGGTGACCCGAGCAACTGCAACTAGGAAGCATTGGGTTTGGAGTTTGTGGATTAAAGCAGAGGTGCTCAATGTCAAACAAACCTAAATCTAAGAAGATGCTCAAGGATTCCAATTGCACATACAAAATAATCATGTGTGGATAATTACTAGTTAGTAAACATTCTATGATAAATATTAGAATAACCGAATCTTTAAAACTGAATAAAATTTTATGCTCAAATCACTTAGGCTATTTTATGCCAGAAGAGAAGAAGTAGTGGAAAGTCAAAAAGAATATCATACGAGATTCCAGTATATTTTCTGGCTTAAATTTATAAGTTAAAATTAATTTTATAATTTTAATTCTATTTGATTTATACATAATCTTATACAATTAAAACATGCAGACTAATATCAAGTGTTTGGTAATAGTTTCTTTATCAAGACTCAACCTTTATCAAACTAGTCAAATATTTAAATTTATTGTAGTTGCTTCTTCACAATGACGCTTCGAACTTGCTAAATATACTTTTCATTAACTTAATTGTTTAGTAACAGTTCCTATATTCATTCATACAATTTACATTACAAGAGAGGCTAACACGTTTTATAATTGTGCGTGTATCTGTTAAAAACTTAATCTTCCTAAAAAACGTAAGTGTTATCCCTTCGAAATTTTCCACTGCTTTTGTTTTTGACAAAAATCTGCTCTATATTTAATAATCCAAAAACCAATTTCGAGCATTCCACATTTTTCATGGGTGACAAAAGACGTAGAAACTCAGCCTCAAGTGCCAAATTTCTTTCATATATTAGATTTGTATTTTACTCTAACATACGCTGCAAAATCGTACTCTGCAACTTGGCACTGACTTATTTTCTTAACCTAAAACGTTTCGTCATAAGGATGCAAGAAATTGAAAAGAAAAAATGCATAATTATTTCATTTTTGATTAGTTTAAAGAGATTTTAATAAACAGCATAAGGAAAAACTAACTTAGTTTAATAGAGAATTGAGAGATTTTTAAAAATATTTTCTTTCTGGAGTCCCAAAACAGATGTCCCCTATTACTTCTTTCAAAAGTTTCACATCAAAAAAGGAGTCTTATTATATATATATACATCGTCTGCTTCTTTTCAAGAAGATTTACAGAAAAGTGTGCAATTGTTTACTATAATGACAATAAAGCTTAAACGAATCTTCTCATTTATACGCGCCAAGATTACAATACCAGACCCTTATTGACATTAGTGTGACGTCATATCCACAACTGTTTCCAAACAAATACAATGTAAACATTTGTTTAACATTGTATTTAAGAGTGCTTTCTTGACAAACTTGGATATTTTTGTTTGGCTATCGATTTTATTGGTGATTTTTGTTGGCAAAGAACAATAAATTGTTCTGTTGCAACCAGAATACGATTGGAAATAAGCCCATCTTGGTGATTAACTGTGACTACCATTTGCCGAGAATCAAAGGTTAAGCAAACAAAAGGTTAAAAGTTTTAGCAAACACGTTATCCTTAATTAATGAATATCAATTTCAAAAATAACAATTTAAAAATCTATCACCGAAGTCTATGGCAGTTTCAATGTTAAATGGCGCTTAACAGCAAATGTTTGGAAACAAATTGCTAGATATGACGTCACAACTAATGTCGTTCTTAACGATTGTTTAAAGAGTTTCATAGAAGAAAAAGCAAAGGTCTTGTGTGCTCAGAAGTACGTGTTTAGTTTCAAGGATATAAAATTTTTATGTTTCTATCACAACAAAAAAGTAGTAAATGTGAATATTATTTAATAATTATATATTCCTTTAATTTCCTAATCTTTTTATTATTGAAATAAAATTAAAAAATAATCTTTACATAATAGAGAAAATATTGAATATTATTCAGAATTTATTAAAAAATTCAAAATGTTGGAATTCAAACTTACCAACGAAATAAATAGATTTTAAAAGGAATACTCCAATATATTCATTGAGAAAATCATATCTGTGAAAGTCAGACTGTTAGCTGGAAGAGAACTTTTGATTTAGTTTTCTGCCAGGAATATTGAGACACTAACGGCCGTATTCACCAAAAACGTGTTAACTTGAGTGTAGCCCTACTCGGATATAACTCAACTCTAGCCCGATTCCCCGATTCTTATTCACGAAGCGGGGAAATCCCCGTGTAAACCAACTTTGGAGTTAACCGAACACGACATGTAAGACGGATTCTGATTGGCTAGCAAAAATGTAAACAAAGCTTCGTAGCGAGCGGGAAAGTGTTATTATATCGTCAAGCAAGATGGACAAAAGGCTTAATTTTACTCCTTTAGAAATTGCAACTCTTTTGGAAATTGTTGAGAAGTATGTTGATGTAATAAACTGTAAGAAAACAAATTGCATCAGCAATGATAGCAAAAAAAAAGCTTGGGAAAGAATTTGCCTTGAGTTTAACGCGGTGGCTGGAGTTTACAAAAGAACGCCTCAGCAACTTAAGGACAAATTTAAAAATTAAAAAAAACTGTCTCAGCAACATAAAGCTTGCACTTTTGTAAATTATGCAATACTCATTAATAATATCATTTCAAATATATGATTAATAATGGAATGGAATTCTTGTTGCTTAATTATTATAATTGTTTTTTTTAATAAATTGCTGTGTATGAGAAATATAAATAACTTAAATTTTTTCTTATCAGATAAATTAAACTACACACAATATCAAACACTTATTTTGGCATATATCTTATTAATTTGTCTAGTACAATATTAATTGTTAGAATATACATTTACTTACTTCTCTTCTTTCCTCTTCGTTTTGAGGTAAACAAATGTATTCAGAATGCAGCTCTGCCAGGCTTCTGGCGACATCGGTCACAGCACGACTCACTGATGGTTGGCTACACTGAATTATATCGCCGATGTTCAGTTGTTGAGTTCCTGTAGCAAAAAATCTTAAACCAATTAAGATTTTTTCTGTAGGTGTCAATGCCTGGTTTCACTCAGTCCGCGATTCCAATTTCGGCGATAGACGCTGAATTAAAATTTCCACCGTACTTTTATTTAATCTATAACGGCTACGAAAATCAACTTCGTCCAAAGTTTCAAAATCATTTTGCCTACTTTCATACACACATCTCGCTCTTCTTTCCATTAATTCAAGATTTTGCAAATCTTGCACATCAATGTCAACAAACATATCGCTTAAGTCCGCCATTGTTTGCTGTGACTCGGCGCTAACACTCCGATACCGTAGGGTTATTCTAGGGATACATATAGGCGAGTTAATCGCTGTTTTTGTCGTGGTGAATAACGCTTCCTGACTTAACTCGCCCTTTACCCTGAAACCTCGTTTAACTCTGGTTGGTGAATACGGCCGTAAGACGGGGACGAGAGAGTCGTGTCGGAGTAACGAGAACGGTGTGGTTGGTTCTTTTTCTTGAGGATAGCGGAAGTCCGCTCCCGGTCGTTGTAAAACAAAATGTCTGAATTCATTGTTTATGTGTGTTAATGTGTAATAAATGTTTCGTGTCCCAATAATTTGTTTTGTGTTATTCAACCATCCTGGAGACGACAGGATCGTGAGAAATTCACAGTGGCGCAGTCGACAGGATTTGTTCCGGATTTATACAAAAGTTATGTTATAACAATTATAGAAAAAGGTCTACAAAGCAGTGAGTCCGAATATTTTGATTATCTCTCATTTCATTAAGAGCCATCCATTATTTGTTTTAATTATGCATGAATTAGGGAAATTTTTGTGCGAATTATGTTTAGTTTCTTATTAAGGTTTTGCTTAAGAATAACATGTAATAAATTAACAAATGTTTTCTTAAATATATGAAAAATCAGCTAAAAAAATGCATAATTTTTAAATTAATTGAGAAATTGTCTAAGGTTTCATTAATTTCAGAGTATATTATGAGTTTTATTTTATGTTTATTCATTAATGTTCAGGAAGTGTTTATTTTTCTAACTGGTGATATTTAGTAAGAAAAA
>JAPDSC010136037.1:0-20430 GCA_026290005.1 Latrodectus geometricus | reverse complement strand
TTATAAAAGTTAACTTTATATATTTACAGAATTTTACAGTTATTTATTCGCTGTCTATCTATCCATCTTCATATATATATATATATATATCTGCATTTGTGGTAGTTAAATTATTTTATAACTTTTATTCCCAATTAAAGAAAAACCTCAAATTCTCTCGACAATAAAAATACTCGTAAAATATTTTGTTTTCAATAAATGCTATTTGCCTTAAAGTACTTTTTAACTCAAACATTAGTATTTACGATGCTATAGTAATTGCATTTATTGCAGTAATGTCAAAGTTTAAACGCTATATGTTTACCATGATACACTGTATTTATAAAACACTTGACACATTTTGATGTTAAACAAATCATAAAATAATGAAGGTGTAAAAGAACCCCATGTCTTTATTCATAGAATATGTACATCTTTTGTACACAGTGAAAGTTACTATAGATGGTTTTCCCCGTATGAATCGTTGTTATTCGGTAAGTGTCATTAAAATGTAGACTTTTCTTCAATTTGAATTTTTTTTTTCTTTTTAATCTACAGCGTTGCAAAGGAAGATGGATTGCGCAACATCTTTCTTCTAAAGAACTTAGATCATCTGGCAAAATATTCCTGAGCTATTTCCTTCGGGGATTTGTAAAGGATATAATTTAGTGGTAGAAATTCTCGAGCACTGATTACCTAAAGGCCAGGAATATTAATGCATAAGCATCCATCTTGCATGACGAGATATCAATTATAATTTCAATGCTTTCTATGCAACAAAAACAGATTACATTCAAATACATATACTAATACTATAATAATTTATTTAACCTTTAATGCAATTGAATTTTTTATCTATCTTGATTATTACATGAATTATCATCAAAATGTAATAGGCCTGTTACAACGTGTTAGAAACGTTTTTTGAGTTTTATAAAAATTATCAAACATTATTCTTAAATTGCTCCGATCGTTCAAGTACAATAAAACAAAATTATAACAAACACTAAATTAGAATATTATGTGCAATTATTTATTTTATTTATTCAGAGAAATAAATATATTGATATTTCTATGCGATTTTTTTATATATATGTTTATATAGAAATGCATAAACCTTTTTCTAAATTGCATTTCATGATATTATCTAAAATGAAATATATATACAATTTATTTTTCATTTAATATAGTTTCATAACTTTAAGCTAAAGCATTTTAATGCTTAATAAGATTCTCGGTTTAATTATCATATTTAAATAAATAATTCCAAAAATATACAAGATTAATTTAGGAATTACTCCTCATTTTGAAAGAATATATAAATTGCATTTACATTTCATGACACGACTTAATTTGTTTCATTTTTATTAGTAGCACGCCTACAATGCGAAAATAACAGAATAAAATTGAAGTTAATGTAAAGGCAAATAATGATTGATTGAAAAATTTTAATTTTCAATTACTTTTATATATTGTCAAAATTTAACAAGAAGGATCGAAACATTAATATAAGTAAACATAATTAGAAAAGAATAGATATATTTTCGTTTACTTTCAAAAAATGCCCAATATAGAAAAACATCCCTAAAGCAGTATTAAACACTATCAGAAATAGTACAACTTGTATTAATATGATGTAATCTTTAAACAGAATTTGAACTCAAACATGCCATTGGGAAAAAGTAAAACGCTATGAATAGTTCATTTTATGAACTTTCACAATAATTATAAATAATGTAGTAATTATAATTAACTTTATGCCTATACACAATCTATGGATACAGATATGTAAAATTGCATAAAAACTGTTCATTCGTAGACTTTATTGCTATCATCACATTAATTAAGTTTAAGCAAGGAATCACATATTTGTAACGTTTTTAAATAAACTTTATTTAATCAAGTTAAACTTGTTTTCCTTGCCGAGCAAGAGTATTTTAATGTGCGCAACGCGATTCAACTTTAACGAAATCAGGTTTTAATTTGGCATCATTAACATTTCAGCTATTTATGGACAAAGATTTTCGGTTGAATATGCAAATAAATGATATTTCAAACATTAAGAAAAATGTTTTTGCAATTTTCGAAAACTATGATTATTTATCACTTAAATAATTTAAATAATTATGTTTTTTTTTAAATTATACTTTCACAATTATTGTGACTAGCATTTATGCACTATAGTAAATGAATTGGAATGATGAACTTTTTTATATAAATAATCTTTTAAATAAAAATTTAAAAAAAACTACTTGCAGTTAGATTTGCAAGATTTGTTTTTATATTATATGCTATTTTTGAATGGGCTTATTCACTTAAGAAGTATTTCAAAAATTTGATACATTTAATCATCTTTATAAAAATCCTATACTCCTATTTAACAGGATTTACATATATTTAAATTAATACATTTATTTTTATAATTTACATATATTTTAAACTAGATAATGTTTTTTACTAAATTTAAAATGTTAAAAATGGCCAAAACCAGAGATGTAAAATAAAAAGCACTGTTACTTATTTAAGACAATCAATATAAGACAATAATAGACAATACCCAAATCCACCAAGTATAAAGTCGCCCCCCCCTCCAAACAAGTTTAAAGTGTGAGATGGAGTTCTTTCTTTACAGTTAGCTAACTGTGTGTAAAGAATTGAGCTTCCTCGTTCTTAAAATAGGCTAATCTGACAGGTAACGATTATCTACCTACTTACCTAGCTATCACGATGTGTGAGCAGAATACCCAAGTGGCTAACTGGATTTCGATAGTAACCCACAAGAAAAGCCATTGGAACCGGAGATACGAGTTTTGGAATACAAGATGTCCGAATCATGTATATTTTTGCACGCATTCTTTACTTGAATTAATATATTTTAATAAACAAAAGGTAAAAAAAAATAATAAATAATCCTAGCTTAAGAAAAGAAGTGGGTGTACAGTACAAAACTACTCACCAAATGTCTTTCTTCCATGTTTAAGAAAATACATTTTTTTCCAAACTTAAAATGATATAAATATATTATATAACTACAATAAAAATAAAAGCTTTACATGTGTATTGGACAAACACACACATTAAACTTTAATAATATAAATTTATATTATATTTTGTCTGCAACTTTTTGATCTTGATGTTTTTGAATAAACGGAGTATAGATTTAAATAAATATATATTTTTTAATAACAGCTTGATTATTTTAAAAATAGTAATGAATATGAATTTTTCTTTAAATATAGAAATAAATTGCTAGCAATAAAAAATTAAGAAGTTTTGTTTACAGGAATTTTAAACTTTCTAATACATTTTGCTATAAATGTATAATTAATAATTTATGGGTCGCATATTTTGTTATTTTAATGTTATAATTTAATTATGAGGATAGAAGGGACAGAATTGAATACACATAAATACTACTCTAACTATTTACATGATTTGTTTACTTGGTTTATTTGTCACATTACTTTTTATGTTCAACGGATAATTTGATCAGGGACTACAATTCAAAGCGGAATCAAAATCATTGCAACACCCCCGGACTTGATAGGACTACGATTTGGGAAATAAAAGGTCCCGAGTTTGATTCTGGTCTCTAAGGATGGGCGCTGCTTTTCTTCTTATCTAAATACACATTTTTCGAATACATGCAAGGAAGTATTCCGTGTTTCCTCCTTTGCGACACGCGAATAGGTGGTCTCCTTATCAAGTATCCTATCCAAAATAGAAACTGAATAAATTTGTTTAATTTGAGTGATAATTTCCACTCATAATCAATCACAAACACTCAGATTATGATTACAAAGAGAATTGTTAACTTTTAGTATTTAATGAAAATTGATGGCACACTTTCTGAAAAGCAATTACATATAACTAATGATAGCTGGCTGTGAGTGAAAGCTTAAGAAAAGTTTAAGATTGCAGTCTTTAAAATTTACTAATTGCATTATGTATTATATACTAAAATCTTTCAATATTATCAGTCCAACGGACTACAATTTTAAGCAAACCTTAGATAAAGAGAAATATTTTATTTTATGTCATAATATTAAGATTAATTATAGATTTTTGTAAAATGTCCCTCCCTCGAAAATAAAATTGTGATGTAAATATTAGAAAAATTATAAACAGTGATGAAGAGATTTTTAAGATGAGAATTTTGAAAAATTCTTTAAAATTTAAATGATTTTATACAATATGAATAATTTATTCATTGAAATTAATAATTTCCTAATATAAATATAAATATTTACAAAAAAATCAAAAACAAAACAGAGAGACATTAATACAATAAAACTTGATATAATTTATATGTTTCAATAAATATTTTTTAAATTAAATTCACTTTATGAAAATTTTATATGTAAAATTAAATTTTCTATTTAATTTACCTAATTTCTATTAAATTATATTTTCTAATTAACTATTATAAGTCATTTGAAATTTAGATGTGACAGTAAACCCATATATTAAACTTATATTAAAGAATATTTCATAACATCCTGAGGAGCAATAATTACAGTTTCTGCCCTTTTGATATTAAATTTAAATATGTAATTCATTTTTACATTAAACTATATTAATATGTTCATCTCTTTATTTGAAAGATAATGACTTATAATACATAAATTTTAATCCATGTTTTAAATTAAAGGCCTTTAAAATTTACTTCTACTGAATTTAAGAATCTAATCCAAAAGATTCGTCATTTAAAATATGTTCATTTCAAATATTTGGTATAATATTATTTTATAAAAATAGACAAACTTAAAGAGCAAGGCTTTTATGATAAATTAGGACTAAAAAATATCCTGAATCTTTTGTCTATTTTAATAAATGTTTCTAATAATAAAAAGGGACAGTCGTTCCTTTCTCCAGTACTTAAGCCATGAATTATTTAAATAACACCACTCCGCCTTCTGTACCAGCGTATTATTCGAGTAAAAGCCAGCGTCACGAAACCAGTGTCCAACTGAAACGATCTCCTTTCTCTCCAAGTAATGATTGGCAAAAGATCTAAATCCGCGACACGATATCAGAGACCTAGTTACAGATAGGCTTTATTTTTAGCCCTTTCACCTGGTCCGAACACACACGCCACAACCATTCATTAGGATTTACTTCTGGCAATATTTTCTTTCTCCTTTCCAAAGGAAAAACGGACAAAAAACAAATGCAAGCAAAAACAGAAGTTTTTCTTCTTCATGCAAGGCACTGGCGAGGAATATTGAGAAGCCAGCACGACTTCCTCCAGAGAACGTTTCACTCAACAACTTCCCTAAACAACGGCAAACGATAAAGGTACAATGGAAGAGGAGGTGGTTGGAGTCATGTGTTTGTGAAAGTTCGTTGATCCTTTTTATACATAAGGTGTATTTAGTTTTCTTCTATTTGTTTATTTTGTTATTCCGCGTAGATTTGGGCAGTGTAGTGTAACGGAGAATGCGAAATGCTTCTTTAGCATATTGTGTCCGTATAACAAAGATAAAAAAAGGAAAAATTATATACACCTGTGTATTAAATATAGGAGTTGTAAAGAGACTTTTTAACTGTTTTGTTGACAGCATAAATAGAAAACAGATGTTCCCTATAAACATAAGGCCTTTATGGCGAGAAAAAGCTGAAATAACTCGGCCTTGAAAACTAAATATAAATCATACATTAAAATTGTGCTAACACATGTTTTATTTATTATTTCTACTGAACTAAAAATTTGGAATGAAATATAGAAATTTGTGGAGCATTGCAAACTATTAGAAAATAAAACTGTAAGCTGTTATAATACATTAAAATTACATGAAAATTAGCAGAGTTAAATAAAATTGCTTCCTGCCCTATAACTTCAGTAAAATATTTGAGTATAAATTATGACTCAAAATATATACTCAAATATTTTCCTTAAGGTATAATGCTAGAAATTTTTCTCAACAAAGATGTGAAGATCTTAATATTTTTTATTACTAAGATATAAAACTTCTAGATTTAATTTACAAACACTTAAAAAACAATAATACAACATATTTATGTTTCTGTTAAGAGGCCAAATAAAAGATTAATACTGGAATATTATATCAAATAAAATATTTTGTTGGTATTTAAAAATAATTGTATAAATTAAAAGATTACCACATTCTTTTATAAATATACTTACATATTTAATATTCTTATTTCATTAATTAAAATAGTTTCCAGCTGAGCTTCAGATGAAGACTTTTAAATAATTTAAACTTTTTTTTAATTTTAATACAGATATTTATTTGCTTATAGCAAACATTCTTATGTTTGAATTTAAAATATCACAAACATTGCAAGTGTCATCGACTGACTAAAAAGGGTCACTGACAAATTAGAGCTAACAATTTAATATCAATACTTTTTTCAGAATAGAAAAATTGTTTAAGCAATTATTATAAATGCATGTTTAGACCTGCGTATAATATATATATACATATATTTAAATACTGACACATTCTTTATCATAAAAATGAATATATTTGGTAATATGCTAAGCAATTGTTTAAAAACTTTAAAAGAAACAGCCCATTTCGAATAGTCATTAATACAAACGTCATTCTCATAATTATTAGTTCAAAGAGAAAGCAACAAGTGTAACCATAGTTAGCTACATAGTAATTTTTCACAAAAACTGCAGTGATTGATATTTTTGGAATTATTGTCATGACAATAACATAAAAAAAAACCTTTACCGGGAAAAAAATATTCACTAAGTTATTAAAACAACAAAATTACATCTCTTGCAGCTACTGTAGTCTTATTTTTAAGTTCCAGTTAAACGTTATTTATTTATATTTGAAAAATCACGTTTCGGATGAAACCAAGAAACAGTGATGCAGATCTGAAATCGCTGGATGCAAAAATAACGACTTTTGACTTCCATTTGAACTTTTAATTCTGTTTCTAACAATTCATTAAACAAGTACCTTTAATACAATCTAACGTAAGGGCTTGCTTACATGTTATCTTTAACATAATTATATATAAGGAGCAAAATATTTTTTACTTTATGGTTTTATGTCATAGTTCAACAATCAGTTTTACCCATGCATAAAATCATAAATGTTAGCAGAATTTCATTAAAATATTAAATTTTACGATTTATAAATGAATGCACCATGCACATTTTCAGATACTAATTAAGAAAATCATTAAATCACTATATTATTATGACATACATCCCCTTATGCAGAATATTAGGATCGACATTCACTGAGGTAAGCTCATTAGAAAAGATTTGGAGAAATAATAAAGCCTTTTATGAGCTCTCCGTGTTAAATTAACATTGGAGAAGTCAATATGCTTAAGCCAAAATAGCTTTCTCGAACAATTCAGATGACGTTATTAATGGCACATATTTACAGAAAGTGAATGGACCAGATCTAAACGCTACAGTTTTCATATGTAGGTTTCATGGTGGAATGCGCCACTGATGAGCGTGCCATTTTCTCAAGATGTTTCACTGGAATAGAATTCTAGGCCATGAGAATAGTTCCATAAACGTTCTAAAACCACAACATTTTGATCTTCCAGAGAATGAAATATTTTATTACATACGCTTGAATTGCAAATTGCTGATACGGACAGCAAAAATCTTGTTGATAAAATCTTTGATCCATTTTAAAATCTTTTATGTTTTCATGGGAATAAACTTTTATGGGTAACTTGAAAAACATTTGGAATAAAGTTACTTTTTTGTTTTACATTGATAATTAGTATAACATACACAAATGATGGCATATTAATGATCATTACAAACGGCAAACTAACAAATGACAGCAGAAAGACCAACTTTTCAAAAGAAAAAAATCTTAATGCACGTAATAATAATAATAGCATGAAGTAATTAGAAGCACATTTTCTTTCTATAGTAATAAAAGGATTTATGGTGATGATTAAATGTCTCATCACGTTAAGAATTTTTTGAAATAAATGCACTAAAAATGCTTAATAATACGATTTACATATTCATATATTCTTCTTTTAAGTTCAATTAATAGTTAAGTAATTATATAACTTCAAATAAATAATATAAACAGTAGCTTATCGGATAATCAATGGAAGATTATTTGCAATTTGCATTTATATGTATGAAAAATTTATACTTAAAAAGATATTTAAAAAAAGAAGAGACTTATTTGACAATAATTTATTTTACTGTACCAACTAGTTAAATTATTAGTATCTCTCTATCACAAATTCTTCCTCTAAATACAAATCAAGAGATTCAAAACTCAAGTGTCTTCAGATAAAAAGACATCAATCAAAATAAATCACAGCAAAAACATTAATGGAAAATAAATCAATACAATAAAATGATTAGAGCATTTAAATTAAAAAACTGCTTTTATATTTTGAATAAAAAAAAACTAAATCCATTGGACAGCTAAATGTTCCAGAATATATGGAGACCACACTATAATTATTTCGTATAGTTTTGAAATTAGAATTTTTTCGGTTTAAAAATTCCAAGTAAAAAAATTAAAATAAACCAAATTTCATTTAAGGAGACATTTTAAATGCAATCCTTGATTGGGTTAAATAATTCCTTTCCTTTCGATTGGCATGTTTCCAAAAAATTTGTCTCAGATACTGTAAATTGTTATCTTTGTCATATTCTCTTGGCAATCCTCCATGAAATTCCCCTGAGATCTATAATAGAGAAAAACGCATTTCGAAATACTTCAACATTAACTGCGATGACAAGGGATTTAGCTTCTATATTATTTGGGCAATTAGAGTGACAGTAAAATAAAAAGTGCAATCTTTTACAAGCCTTGGGTGTTAAAATCGATAAATAAAAATAAAGATATTTGGTTTCAAATATCAAAATTCATACATTTTTTCGGAATATTTAAAATTGCGTCACATTTAAAAAAATTATAAACACTAAACAATTATATTATGATAAATTAAAAAAGTAAAGCTTTGTTAATCAGAAGAGAATGTAAAAAAGAAAACTTATACTTGTAAAATCGATTTCTACGTTAACTTTCTTCTAACGTCACTTAAAACTAAAATATTGCATTCAAATACAAAAAAGGTAAAATTTTTAGGAACATTATTATTTTATAAATAATATATTTAAATTTTGTTTTTGAAAAATTTATATATACAATTGAAATTTGATAGCAATAAATGACACAAAAGTGAATTTCCACAAAAACGCAATTAACACATTTACGGAATCGTTTTCAATTAATTTTCTGCCTTGTATTGTTATTTCAAATTAAAAAAAAATTTGATGAACTGGTTGAACCAAAAGTGACCTTCGAATTGCAAAATGAAATGTCATCGTCTCATCATGACATACCAATCGATCAAAATGATGTAACATTTCTTCAACTTTGTTGGGTCCCCAGCAAGTTTGGGGCACCATGTAGGACTGTATTCAACCCTGAACTTGGGGCCCTTGCTTTCCAACCAGTCTTGGTGACCTTTTCTAATAAATAGTTACATCCATACGTGATAGGAATAATTGAATCTTTCACAAAATTTGCTTACTCTTGAAGATACGAGAACATTTTTAAGAACATGCACATACATTAGCAGATGCCATTGTAATTCATAAAGTCTGAAATGAAGATTTGAATATTTTCAATATATATATTCTTGGTCTAATAAAGATGCTTCCCCATTAACAGGAAATACCTTGTGGTATTTTAAAGATAATTCCTAAATTATTAATTGTAGTCTTTGATATACCAAATACATAGCCCCACATGATGGAATTATCATTACCTTAAATATTAACATTTAAAAACATTAAAATTACTTTAAATTTATCAGAAGATCATAGCATTTCTCTACCTTAAGGGAAAATGGAATTTGAAAACTTTTTCTTTCATGTGTTAATACATTCCATGATACGGTTTTTAACATTAAAAAGACTGAAATGGATCAAATGCACATATGCTTATTAAAAATATTCTTGATTTATAGATTTTTTTCCATCGATATATATGTAAATATCCGTTTTCATTCAAATTTTAACCAAAAATGGGAAAAATAACAAAATAATGAATTATCAAGAACTTTTTATGTTTTTGGAGCACGAAAGATTTTCGCTTTTTCGTTAACCATTTTAATAATATTTCAAAAATATTAAGATAAATAAGATTATTTATAAGAAAACGATGTACGTATATTATTCAAATTGGGAATTATTATAGAAAAGCTAAAAGAAGAAAAATGATTTACTTTATCAGAAAAGTATGCTGACTATTTGTAAATTATTTTATTTATAGAAACTAAAAATAAATAAAAGAACATATATATACAATCTGAAAATAAAAAATCAATCACCTGGAAACTGCCACATTTAAATTCTACAAGAATTTGTAATGTTTTGTATTGATAAGTAGAAGAGATTTATTTGCAGAAGTATGAGTAAAGTGATATAAAATGTATTCTTAGAAAAAAAAGCCATTTATGTGAAAATTTATTTGAAAAACAACATTTTACTGTCAAAAATGCCAACAATGAAGTCAAAATGCCAAACATTATGAGAATAAACTATAAAAAAGATCTTAAAGTAGATTAGAAGAAGTAAGTCAATAGCTGACAATAATAAATCTAAGAGACTTTCTTTTTTTCTGATAAATGAAAAATTTGTAAAATATATTACAAAAATAATTCTGTAAAATATTATAGGAAATCATAACACAATAATTTAATATGTATTCTAGAAATTCGGTTCTTTTTCACAGGTTATGCAATTAGTTACAGTGAATTATCGGTCAGCAACACAAAAGTTCCTGCAAAATTAAATTCTATTCTCTAAATTATAAGTTAAATATTGAACAGTATTTTATTATAGCCTATACATGAAATGCCGCATAATTTATTGAAAAAATGTAAAAATAAATTAATTTCTAAGAATAATTTACAAAAAAAATGTAGCACAAAATTTGTTAAAATAATATATATTTCAACTTACTATTAATACAATTTAATATTTTTAATATAAAATATAACTGCTACAAATGTTATTTCAATTAGAATATTTATTTTTCAGGTAATATTTTGTGTAAGGTACTGACATTTATGCGAAGTCAAATATTATATTATCGTTTCTTTCCAAAAAAGCATTTTTTACAATAAGATACACACCAATTTTAAAATAAGAAAAGATTTCAAAGCAAATTAACATTTTAAAGTTTTTGAAAGTATTAATAAAAATAAATATATAGCTCAAAAACTGTTAGCAATGTAAATACATTTTTTAATAATTTAATGCTATAAAAGTAAAACAATATAGGAGTTGTTTTAAATGTGATTTAGGCTATGTTATGTAGTAGATGAAATTTAGGTTTAGGTTGTAAAATTAAGGACAGCTTTAAGTTTCATATTAAAATTTGAGTACATTATTTAATATGTATATGTAAAAAGATTTATGGAATTTATAATCTAATCCATTAGTAACTGGATAATTTCAAATAGCAGCTTTTAAGATTTTGCACGTAATTAAATAAAATTAATGAGTCACTTGGTTGTTATCAAGAATTTCGATTTTATTGCTCAAACTCATATTAATTCAATGAAATAAAGCAAAATACGTATCCCACTCTACAAGATATTCTGAATTCATTGTGGAAGGTATTTTGCGCAATTTTAGGAGCAATAACCGATGTTTACGCGACCTTAACTTTATATTAGAGGGTTTTTGAGTTTTTGGACAAGGACGGTCAATGAAATTGAAACGGGGAGTCAAGGGCGCAAATACAAAATCAACGATAAAAAAAATGAGTTGTTACCTTGTACCACTAAACTACAAATGGATAGTTCGTTGAACCGTTCGGTTTGAAGTCTGCGTTTAGATATGTGGGTCACAAAACTCTTTCGCTTCAAAGGAGCCTTATCAGTTGATAAAGCCAGAGAGAGTCTTGTTCTAATAAAAATACTCCACGGTTGCGAGGAGAAAAGAGAGAAAATATCTATATATAATCTCATAGGAATTAAGTTATTAGTCGTATAAAAATGGGGGAAAGGAATATTAGCTACATTATATACATATAAGCTAATAGAAATCAGAGAATGATATTGATAGGTTTACATTGTTAAAATTTGTAAGTGACGCTTTTGTTAGTTAGCAACGAATTACTTTTTAACTGTAATTCAAATTAGTACATCTAAAATTGCCATTAATTTTGAGTAATATATTTCCACAAATATCCTTAAATAACGACAACAGCATAACAGAGCAAATAAATTTAAGCAATAGAAAATTAAATTTATCGATTACTATAACAAACATTTTATGTAAAATATTATATAAAATAAAAATATTGAATCCTTCATTTAATATTAAAGAAGATATCATAAGATGTGTCAGGTGAATAACATGTTTCTTAATTAAAATTAAATATTATCTCCGATCATAACCTAAGATGGTATAAGCAACCATAGAACGAGAAATTAATAATATCGAATATTTAATATAAATTATGAAATTAATATTATTTCACACACATAATATTTCAAATAAGAATCTTTAATGTTGTTAAACGCCAAAACTTCTCTATTGGCCGAAGCTAGAAATCACATTTATTTCTATCACATACATTATAAAATTAATTTTTATAAAAATATTTGAAGCGAATATGCAGTCGATTTAAACATAAGTTTATGATTAATATTTTAACTTATTATTAATAATTTTTAATATACTTTAGAATTACATGATTTTTTTCCCGAGACAAATATAGAATGATGTAAAAATAATACTCGAAAATTTCATTAGTGAATTTCTTTACTTTTTTCTCATTAATTTAACATAAAATAATTGAAAGATAATATTTAAGAAATTAACTAAATATAAAAACATAATTAAAAAATTAATAAAATTATTTGTCCCTTAAATACATTATTTAAAGATAATAGAAAAAAACATTTCATGAAATCTACTTCAAGACATTTCATCTTTTAAAAACAAAAACGTTTTCAGGTAGAATCAAATAAATTATAGATTTATTTAATTAAAGATAATATATCCTAATAATTTCCAAAAATTTTATCTAAAAACACTTATTACATACATAAAAAGTAATCGTTTTTTTTTTTGTCTCAAATTTTAAGTATGAATATTAAAATATTGTTTGAAGAGAATGTGAAATAGATTAATAATGCACAAGCCTTAAATGACCAATAAGATTAGTCGTACACTTGCTGTATTTAATGCAATAAACTTTCCTCGCTCCATCAAAAAATTAACCTCATCACAATTATACTGAAAGGTTAGCATCAAAATTTAAAGTAATTTATTATATAAATATAATTTATAGTAAAAATAATTGATAAATATTTGATTAAATGTTTAAATTATATTGTCAGAAATTAAATGTTGAAGTAGGGAATATCTTTCAATATGATGAGAATATAAGCGCAATGAAAAAAAATCATTTTAAAATCATAAAAAAAAATTCTGGTGAATTTTAGCAATTAAAATATATATATATATTAAAATATATATATAAAATATATATATATGTAAGAAATATAAATGTTTAACATAAATTTAATTTATAAATTTTTATCCATAGTATTAAATCATTCAACAAATTGAACAGCAAAGCGTTTATAAAATAACCTATATTCAAGAATTAACACCATAAAGTAAAATAACATTTCATGTAATAAATTTTAACAAATATTTCAATTGAAAACTGCGCAACTGTGAAGAATATTTTCTTTTTTATTGTGATTTTTTATATAAGTGATTTTCTTTTTTATAAGTGATTTTTTTTATCGTAAAGCATCAGCGTATTTATACCTTTTCATAAAAATATTTATCTATTTAAAAATATTCGATTAAAATAAGAGAGTTTCTAATTCTATTTGCTTTTGTAAATCAGCAGTTCTTTCTAAAACTTGTATGGTATATAAAGTACAGGACAACTGGAAATATGAATTAATTATAATTAAATAAGAATTCTTTAAAATAAAGCATTTTTAAAAATGTTTAATATTTTATACAAAACACAAACTAAAATCTTAGCTTGAATATGTTTACACGAATTTAATTTCACATTATATGTAAAGAGTATTTCACCTCATAAAATTTATCTCCAGAATTATTTTAATCTGAATTGCATTTAGAAATAGCAATAGTTGTTAAATGAAGATAACAAAAATACAAAAGAAAATATTAAGTAAAGAGAATTTTGTCCACTATTAAATAAAAAATAGTTCTTTTAGAAAAGAACTATTTTTATTTAATAGTTAGATACACAAATAAAGTTTATAAGTTTAATTTGTATTATAAATTTCGTTCAAATTGGTGGACTAAAAATGTTAATATTTTAAAAACAAATACTCCAATGGTCTTTAATAAAAGCCCGCATAAAAGAAAAGAAAAAAATAATTTTGTTTATGTTTCATCATTAAAGAATTTAAGATTTTAATTGATATAGACATAAACAAAATATTTTTTTAAGTAAAAAGTAAAAATTTAAAAAAGTTTTACATGATAGTTAATTATTTACAACAAAAACTGGAAAATAATTATTACTAATACGGCAGTGATAAGATAAATTTTAAAAAATGATGATGCATTTTTAATTGAAAATAAAATAAATAGTATAATACGAATATAATATTAAAAAATAAAAATAGCAGTTTTCCGCATTTTTAATGTTAAAGCTTATAACAGTATTTTAAAATTTTGCAAAATTCTTCAATAACTTACTTGAAGATC
This sequence comes from Latrodectus geometricus, assembly GCA_026290005.1. Taxonomy (NCBI): domain Eukaryota; kingdom Metazoa; phylum Arthropoda; class Arachnida; order Araneae; family Theridiidae; genus Latrodectus; species Latrodectus geometricus. Next base: position 5,744 of record JAPDSC010136037.1, on the reverse strand, counting down.
TGGTGCTAAATCAGGGCTCAACATAGTCCTTTGCTGAATCGGTGCTGTTCCGTGGGATTGGTAATATGTCCTATGTGAAGAAACCAAAACTTGCAGTCAGTAAATCACGTTTTTTCACACGCAAACACAACAGTTCATATTTAATGTTATAGTTAAAAGAGTTTGTATTAAATTACAAGACTGTGCTACCATGCTTCACTATTGATAGTCATATAATTTGCACAGTGTATTTCTCCACTTATCCACTCCCGAGTTGAAACCACCGACGAGAGAAATATGCGCGAATGTGAAAAATAAAACGAGATGAAATAGAAAAAAACTAATCTCTAACTGGCTGCAATCGCCTTGAAGGTTGTCTTCTATACAAGGTCGTGGGGCGTTCGGATCAAGGCAAAAATTTCTTGCACTGGCTGACTTAGGAGTCAGAGCAACCCGTTCTTATCTCGCAGAGCGAAGTGGAGAATCTGACTTCGTCTACTACTACTACTTACACTGACGTTCGTTGATGACTAGGGTAGGAAAGTGACGAAGAGACCTGCTTTGGCGCAATTATTTGGCATTACGTTGGCGATGGTATAGTTTCAATTGGTGGAAAAGTTCGAAGCGATGGCCATTTGATAATTTATTACACTTTCCCTATTTTTAATCGTGGCATTTATATGTGTACATTAGAGAATTATAAAAATATAATTTTTTCTGTCACTGTAGAGAAACTGCATTTACGTTCAGTTTATATAAAAACATGAAATTATGCGATATTTGCGCATTTGTTTCCAGGAATTGAAACTAATAACGTTAGCATTTTTTTTATCATAAATGAATACCATTATTGCATATAATCAAAGAAGTTTTAAATTTTCAAATAAAATATAACAAAAATTTTCTTTTATTTCTTAGTTAACATATATTTTTATTTAGAATAGATTTTTACTTAATTTAATGGAATTTAGTAAAATCCAATGTTTTAAAAATGTAACAGAAATAGATTAAAAAAGAGGGTTTTTTAATTCATCAAAATGTAATAATAATGTCTAAATGAAATATTTTAAAATTAATTCACTGAAAAATTGACATGAAGGCATAAAAACATATTTAATAAATCAATTATTTAGAAGTTTTATAAGTAAATATTTCTAATATAAATAACCAAATCACAAATGTATTTTAATTTTCAAATTGAATGAAAAAGCATACTTATATAAATACAACAATTTGCACTTAAAAGGAGATATATAATTTTAAGGAAAAAAAGTATATAAATATATATGTGTGTAATATTATTCGAAATAAAAATTTTTCATTCTGTATTTTTAACTTTAAAAACATTTTTCATATAATTTTTATAATAATTAAACAACAAAAACTTTTACAGTACTTAGATACTACAAATATTTATAATAAAAAAGACATGTAATATTTTTTCATTGATGATATTCTCTCTCTATATATATGTGTGTATTGAATATAATTTGTAGGTAAAGAACGAGATACTTGAAAAAATCGATGAATCATTAGAGTATATTAATAAATTTCTCAAAATAATTTATTGTTTTTTACTTACTTTATTGAGTATACTATAAATAGAAAATTTTCATTTTACATCTATTTAAAAACTAATATCCAAATTCAAGATAGGAAAAAAATTATAACTCAAATAATTTAGAAAACTAAATTCTAAGGTAAAAATCAATATTAATAGTGTTATCTTTTTACAAAAAGCATAGGGAAAATATTTATCCTCAATATTGTTATATTTTTATAAATATAAACAATTACTATTTTAATTTTAAAATGATTCTAAGGTAATCAATACGTAGACAGCAAATAAACTATAATATAAAATAGAAAGGCGATATGTATTTAAAATATAATGTGAAAATAACTTTCCAAACTTTTTTATTTATATTAATATTAAAATAATTTACATTTAATGTTTTCATATCTATTCCCCACTTATAAATTTGATACCAATACATTTTAATGCCGTTTTTAATAAAAGAGGAATGCTTTTAAAAATGTTTCTCATATCTTATAAACATATAAAAGAGAATTTACACAGTCAAATTAATTTTCTCATGTATATCTGTATTAGCACAATTAAGATTTATATCAATAGAAATATGAAATATAAAATTTAATTATAAATGTTAAAGGCATTAATGTAGTACAATATAGGAATACATGCGATAAAAATACATATATTTCATATTTAACTTATTATAACTTTAATTCTTAAATTTCTTTTGCTTTTGATGAAGGTAGAACGACAGAAATTAAAATTTGTCCAGTATTGAAAGCAGTTTTTCTTTATTTATTTCTTTATCTATATCGAAATATTTAAAAATTTTTTCCAGAAGAATTGTTATAATTCTTTATAAAAAAATGAAAATATTAATTATTTATGAATTACAATAATTCATTGTAAAGTGAAGGCCATAATTTTCAGTTTGTTTATTTAGAATGTTTTATTATGTCTTTTATCTAAAAAGAACAGTTTAAATATTTCAGTTGTTGAATTAATGCATCTTTTCGAAATCTTAATCCCCGAAATTTCTCTGCTCAAATCTTAGGCTAAAATATTGGTCAGGTGAAGCGGTAAGAAATCATACGGAAGCGGGCAGGTACAAAGAGAAAGTTCAAGAAACCTTCCCCCCTCACTGAAAAATTGCCGTCACAAGTCAATCAACCTTCCCACTCTCAAGGGGGTAGCACTCGGTGGAGAAGTAAACCATGACTGGCAGTCGTTGACCACTCACTCACTCAGCGTTGCGCGTGAGGAGATTCACGCGTGACTGGCGTTTGCGGATCAACTGAGCGTGAATCTCAAGAGTGACTTCATCATCTCATATTTCCTGGCCAGATATGAAATTATGTTTCTCTGGCCACTCTTTCTTAATGATGCTTCCAGTGGACCACGGACTGACGGATTTTGTTCACTGATATCTAGTTTTTGAACATTCCTTCTCACCAAGTTCAGTCCTACGCATTAGTCACTGCCTATGCTTCAAATGGGATGGACTAATTCCGTGCAATGGAAATTTTTTCTTAATTTGAAAATTTTAAGTAAAATATTTTCCCTAATTTAATTTAAAAATAACAAAAATAATTGCTAATTATATATATATATATATATATATATATATATATATATATATATACACTTTTAAATATTCAGAAATAAAATTCAGATAAGACGCCTTTCAAATCTTGAGTTTCAAAGAAATTCAAACGAATAAAAAATTTTTCGCTTTGTTCATCTTTGCAAAGGGAGATTACATTCGAATTTTTTAATGAAACTGAAAAAATAAAACTCCTAATCACTTATCCATACTTAGAACTATATGATGAAGGGAATCAACATCAGTTTAATGTAATGTATAAAAAGGTAAAATAGTGTTTACTACTTAAAAACTAATAAGTTTTAAAACGATGGAACTGAATCAGAGTCAACTGAATCCGAAAAAATAATTTTATGTTTATGACACTATGAAAACTAAACATAAATCTAACTGTCAGAATTACGTAAAACTAAAATGAATAAAAAATTAAACATTTTACCGTACGTTGCAACGTTTATTTATGAATTAAATTGTTTGAAGTTCTATTATACGATTAGTATAGATAATAAAATTATATGCATTTGAATAAACTTAAATTACTTGAACTCATTACCTTTATAATAAAAAATAACATTCTGGCCTGCTGAGAAAAAATAAAACTCATAACATCAGTTGTTTTTTCGAAGAATGCTGTATTTTAAGTTAACTTTAATTTCATGGTTACAATAACATAAAGATAATAAATCAAAATTACCAAATATTTTGAGGTGGCATAAAAAATTAATATTTTTAGGTAGCTCAAAACTTAAAAAATAAAAATACAATATCATATTTTTAAAATGTTCGTATAAAAATTTCCTCTTTTTCTAATAAATATTTAATAATGCTTTTATAAATAATAAATTTAGTTCGATAACCAAAATTAATGACTTTGCAATAAGTTTCACCTGTGAATTTAATTTGGAGATTAACACTAAATAATAATAAATCGTTCACAGTAAATATTCAAAAACTTTAAAAATTATTTTAAAATTTAAGACTAATTTTGAATAAAAAAAATTAAATATTAGTTCCAAAGCATGGGCAATAATTAATACAATAAGTTTTTAACATTCAAAACATAAAATTAATAACTGTGAACATATAATTTGTGTAGAAACAAAGTCGAAATATATAGACCACATTTTAAAATAAAGATATTTAAGTTTTCGTAAAATAAAGATCTATATGAATAGAAAAAAGTAGTTTTTTAATGTATAAATGTAAAGACGAATAATACTTATTTCAGAGAATTAAACTATAAAAATATATACATTTATGAAGCTTCAAAATTATTTCATATCACCGATTTATTTATAGCATTAGGTTCTATTAAAAACGCCAGAATGTGAAGTTTTAAGAACCACCTGAACGTGAATTATAGACACTAAAATTTGAAGGTATTTTTAGGAGAAAAATTGAAAATGTATTAAATTGTATGTCTTTATCAAAAATAAATGGCTTAAGACAATGTTTGTACTCGGAATAATCAAATTTTTCAATAAATAACCACCATTTTGTTGATCAAATAAACTAGTTGTTTCATCAACAATTTTTTAAGAGAAAATAAATAATTAAATGAGATTTAATGTACGCTTTATTACACACAGTCTATTAATAATAAGAAATAATTTATAAAATAAAAAATATTATTAATACAAAAAAATGAAGTTTTATTTTATTTTTTTATCAAATAAAAAATGATGATATTATCTTATTTAATTTTCTTCACGTTTTTATGATATAATATTGCCAAGTACATTTTCATATTTGAAAAAGAATTTACAGAATCATTAACTTTTTAAACAATTTTATTTTTCAGTGTCTCACAAGACTTAGGAACAGAAAATTTTGAAATTTATGACAGAATTGTATAATCCCCCAGAAGGCAATTGACCAAAAGTACTCAATCGAAAAGGAAATAAAATTATGGAATTTTTTTTATTTTCTCTAACTTTTCCTGATTCATTTCATGAAATTTTGAAAAAGATTTATAGCAGTTTTGTTCTGATCATTTTGAATCTATGATAATATAAACGTAAAAATTTCATTAGCTAAAAATCCATGTTATAATCTTTGAGCTTACATTCACATAAAACCAAATTAATTACATAAAGGTATATTTATCTAAAACTGATCGTGAATATTTAAGATCAAGTTATTACTTAACATATGAACCTTATAATTAATTTAGCACAATATAAGTAAAATTTACAGATTTTTATAGTACATTTTTATTTTTATAGGCAAACAATAATTTTGTTTTAATCTAGCGCAAAAGGAGACAAACTGTGAAATTACAAAACTATCCATTTCTCAAGCAGCATTGAAATTCAACCTTCAACCTCCTGAAACAATGCCGAGTGATTTAGAAATTTAAGTCTCGCATTCGTAAAATAGGATTTTAAATTTGGCTATTATCATTGTCTAAAATTATTGCTTAAAAAATAAGAGATAATGATGATTTTTTTTCCGGCTCTTGAGAAACTTGATCTTAGATCTCTGAATTTGTTTATTATTATTTTTTTTAAATAAAATTAGAGGCAAATTTTAGTGGTAAACATGCGTGACGTTCTTAGGGTTTGAGGAAACACGCGAAATGACAGCTCAATGTTAATACTTATTAGCCAGTGTTTTAGCCAAAAA
>JAPDSC010136018.1:0-11807 GCA_026290005.1 Latrodectus geometricus | reverse complement strand
CTAATTATTAACTATTATTTGAATTTTCATTCATTTTGAGTCGTTATATATGTAGAATTAATTTGCTTTATTATTTTTTATCAGTTAGTCTAATAATTACCTATTCTAAGTTATAATAGTAATATATATATATATATATTAATTTTTAGTTTGGTTTTGATAGTAATGAAATTTCACAAAATTTTCTCTTGCAAAGGTTTTTTGAAGTAAAATATTTCATAGTTATCATTTTTATATATACTACCATATTGAGAAATGGTTTATAACATTTCTCTGAGGTATTACTGTACCTTGATGTTATCATACAATTTATCTGATCAAGACGAAAAATAATTTTATTTAATATCTTTTATAATGATAGAAAATATTTATTAATAACTGAATAATATATAGATTAAATTATAAATGAATAAAAAATAAAAATATATATTAATTGAGTGAAAAATATTTGTTAAAAAAGGATTTCTAATTATTTGTTAATTCTTAGTTTTGTAAAAGTTTTCCTCTTACAAATAAAAAACAAATGTTAACTTTTCCTTATATTTGCATCAAAATAAATATAATTTATTTCATTTAAAATATTCAGTGTAGAAATAACTGGATTTCCTTCTTTGTTATCTCTGGTTGCATTTTGCGTTAGTTGTGACTTAATTTATCTATTAGTTTTCAGTTGTGTTTATATTTTTTTTATTGATAAAGTAATAATGATGACTCTATATTTAAATTACAAAAATAGTCGTAACTCACAAAATCATCTGATAAGGAAATTTTCTGATGAAGTTCCAATAAAGTATATTTGTTATGTACTTAAAACTAAAGTACACAACTGTTTAATATATATACATATACATACATTCATGTAAGCATTCACACATTTATACATACTTACTATTGTTATCTATATCGTATTTGATATTTCTCTTTAATGGTATTAATTATGACCATTTAAGTTTTTTTTTACAATTGCATAGTTTTTAATTTTTACATTTGAACATTTAACTGAATGTGAAGAATAAATTTGATTCACGACATGCTAAAAAATTTCCTGGTAATTCAAATGGGAAATAATAAAAACACAAATAAAATAAGTGAATTTAAATTTAAGCAATTTATTATACATAAATTAACGCTGGTAACTGCAAAAGACAGTGTATTCCATTTAGTTTTGTATTGTTCCCATTAAAGAGAAAACAATATTAATGTTTGAATTAAATATAATTTTTTTGCAAAAAATGAAAAATTAATAAATTGATATTAGTTTTACTTGAAAATAATTACATTGCTTTTGACGTTCATGAAATCCCTATGCGAAAGCTTGATTCTTTCTTTGCATAGATAGTTTTAATTTCAACATTAGTCGTCTCTATATATTAATTATATTTTTTAACTTATTCAAAATAATGCTTGTTCATTTATGGAGTGATTTGAAATATAACTTTGAGAGTTCATCATAAGAAAGTGAATACATATAAATATTAGAAATAAGACGTCCTTCCTATATTTTCATTTACTTAAATCTCAATGTTATTAGCAAAATCTCAATAAACATATATTTACAAATTTTAATAGGGTAGTTAAACGAACTTATAATTATAGTTATCTTTTGTTACATTGACGCTTAGTATAAACTTCAACATACTGACTTAAAAATAAGGGTACTATTTTTATGAAGAAACTGATATTTAAAAACATGATTTTACATGAACAGACATATATACCTACATGTAAGTATATTAAATGCATACATGAATATAAATATGTAGACAAATATACATAGGGTAGATAAGTGATGATATAAATGTATGGAGACTTTTAGAAGCAATAAACATAAATATTTTAAGCATAGTATCAATGATATTTTTCTTTTTTTTAAACCACTTTCTATTATTATATTTTAATAATATCTTGTTATTTATTTTAAATTTATTGCCATTATTTGTAGAATCAAAATAATTTCGATAATATTTTCCATTTAGTATATGCAATTCCCCTCTTAATAACACTTAAGATAATTTTAAATATTAACGAAATTGTTTCAAATATTCAAAATGAAAATTGTTGAAAAAACATTTTTGAACATTTTATCCAGAGAAGTTTTTAGACTCAGACATATGTACGACGAATCTGTTTCAAACATTTCTGAAATGAAATATAGTTGCATTATCGTCCATGAATATCTCGCACCTGAAAAAAATGTCATTTTGTAGAGTACAGTTGTTATGCCAATATATCTAGATATCTCATGGTGTTTGCTTATTCTCAAGAAGCATAGATCCCCATTTTCATGCCAGAAGAACATAAGCCATACCATTTTACTCTTAACAGAAACTATATTGCAATGCGAGTAAGGCAACGAGGATTCATGGCTTTATGGTGTTCTCATCAAATTCGATGTGTTTCATCAGTGAGAATAAGATGTTTTGTGATTCCTCAAACTACATTACTCATTTCTAGGTTTTCACTCATTATAAGACCACATTAAATAAGTTACATAATAATATTACATACAAATAAGTTACATAAAATAAGTTACACATAGTAAGTGTTTACATTTTAATCAGTTTTTCATTTTCCCTCATAAGTTATCGACTATGATTTCCTATCGTCTTCTAATTTTAGTGGATGATTTGAGATAAATTCTTTTGAAAGAATCTTAGTTGACAATATATTTTCATTTAAAATGCAGAATAATAGTATTGTTCTGCCTTATAATTAGTCAGATGAGGCCTATTACGGTATTAGAAAATAGTACCCGAATCACAGTTACATCTTTTAGATAATAACTGTGGGTTTTGATTCCAGCTTTTAAAAACCTTTGGTATAGCTGCTTTTGATAACCAAGTGGGGTTTACTGTCTTCGAAATCAAGGGATCTGTTAAAAGGATAACATAAGTAAGACGTTCCAAGTGGGGAAATGTTTATCATTTTTAATAATTCTTACATCATTCATTGTGAGGTTGCTGTTATTTGGTTGCTTCGGGTGTTTGTTCTTGTTATTGCAAAATAATGAGTTAGAAGTCTGACTCAATCAAAAATCCATCGTGTTCACTAAGGGAGGCTGAAACACGTTAAATATATCATGGTTACAACTCCTTTCGGGTCAAATTAAAACTCTGAGATTATCAGGCAATCTATGGGGTTCCCTTGCTTTATTTCCGTCTAATTTCAAGTATACGATCGCATACTCGCACGGTGCCCCAATATAAGGAATCATGTTTTTCACTCATTGTATGGCTACACATGAAAAACCAAGTTGTCGAGCACTTTGTGACAACAACATCATTAGTCTTGTAGGAGATTCTAACATTTCTTATAATAGCATTCTAATGAAGTGTAACTGTCATCATAAAAACAGTTAGCATATTTCTCTAGCAAGTATTTAAGGGAAAATTTTAAATATCTCTAATTAATTGGTTAATTTGCTTTTTTTGTTGTTCATTGAAAATGTTTTAAGTAAGCAGACGAAATTTAAAACACACATTCCACAGAGATGTGTACATGTACATAAAAGTTTACATTATAGTTTAATATATAAATGTAATATTATTCCAGGTTCCTTCAAAACTTTTCGTTACATAATTTTTGACTTATACTTTAACAGAAATATGTTTGAAGAATACTCTAAATAAAATAGGTTGAATTGTTAGCATAAATATTTGCATTTTTTTAAAAAATTATTTCAAATATTACTAAGAAGGACAATGATTAAGTATTTTGCTTAAGAAACTAATAAATTAAAATAAAAACATCAAATTTGATTATTCTAATGTTGATATTCAAATTATTAAATTGAAACTATTTTTTTAGAAATATATTCAATGCACAGTTTGGGTACTTACAATATATAAGAGGTTTTACACTTAACTTTTCCGCTGTCTATAAAGACAGTGTTATATAAGAGAGATCACATGTTAGAAAAAACTACTCTTTTTAAGAAAATTGTAAGAAATCTGACTCTTTTGTTTTTATGTAGTTTAAATATTTTTTTTATTTTTCCTGATATTATTAATGATTTGTAATAATAGTATATGTTTCCATAGATTTGCCTAAAAAATATTTTAGGAGTAATAATATTATTTGATTCATATAATTGTTTGAATTAAATAATATTATTGAGTCTGATTTATAATATGATGCGCATTAAAATTCTGCTTTGGATTTTAGCTCTGAACAATTGTTTTTAAGGATAAAAAATAGATTAAAGGAAAAGGAAAATTACAAAAAAGATAAAAGAAAAGGGAAAGGAAAATTACAGGTCGTGAAAACAATATACTAGACTTTAAGATTCAGAAGTTAAAAATAATGTTTTCAAAAATTATGGGATACAACTGCATTAGTGTGACTGTGAAATAAATAAGTAGTAATGCAGCTAAGTAGCAATAATACATAAAATATAGGACACATGAGTATGAAGTCATGGTTAATTAAAATATTCAATTCTTTGTGTACCATCTCTAAAATTGATACAACATGAAATGAATAGAAAAAAATATGGTTTCTTAGCATATTTATATCCGATGTTCAAATTAATCTACTTTAGTAATACTACTGATTTAAATTGTCAAATAAAATTGCGCATTTTGAAACATCTCATATTATAAGCTATACTAAATATGAATCGAATTATTGGCAATGTTGTGTAAGGATTTTCATAAGAAGACGCTTTCTGAGGTATATAACTAAGTGCTCCAATGAACACAATTGCAATAAATGAACACAATTGCAATAAAGGGTGAACCTTACAACTATTCGAAGCAAACATCGTAATCAATATTGCAAGGATCAAACGATTATACGAATTAACCTGCGTTTGATGTCATCATATATGGAAACCAAACATTCAGAGAATATGGTTCAAAAAACAATAATCAAATTATGTTGTTCAAATCATCAGTTTATATGCCTTGAGGTGGCTCAAATAATCTGGCTCCGATAGCCTCTTAGAACACAGATCTGATCAAGACATTATTCAGAATGTCATATAAAAAAATCCAGTTGATATTTGCTGAAAGAGGATTTCTTTTGACAGATGCGATTTTTCAGGAAATCTTCATGATTAAACATTGAAATATTCTTAATCTTACGGGACACATAAAAGCACTAATTAGCGACTATATGTCACGGAAGATAATATAATTTATTGAATAATATAGTGACGATGTTAAACTGTGACTGACATTTTGAAAACATGCTTTTGTGACAGCAGAGAAGGTGTTTTAGTTCGTGCCTATTTAACTGCACTTATATATTGCGACTGTCTCACTCACCATTTTCGAGTTGAAATGATTTGGATACTGTTTTGTAAATTATATTGTTTTTATTTTTCATTTTTGCTGATTCAACAAATAAACATTATTCTGGCAGTCAATCTTACTATGGGTTCTAAAGAAATTTCTGGATACGTGCCTTCGACAATGTACTAAAGTATTCACCAAGTTTGAACTAGGAATCTTTCTTAGGACAGAAATAAAGGACAAGTTTTGAAAGTGAGTTTTGCAGAATTCAAAAATATTAACTTTCCGATTTGTATAGCATAAAAGATAGGAACCCATGCGCAAAGCATTACCTTTTCTACACTGGTACACTATGTAGCGTTATGCTTTAAATAACTACTATTTTATATTTTTCAATAAAACATTCCAATTCTAATTTTATTGTAAAATTTGCAAATTATATAAGTCCAATAGCTTTTAAATTTTACCTCTAGACATGTTATAAATTATTTCGTTTTGTAGCACAGAGCAACATTTCTTTACCTCAATATATTTTGAATGATTGAAGCTATGAAAAACTTATCGGAATAAATATTTCAAATATGCCCCATTCAAACATAAGAAACCGAGTTTCAATAAAAATTCAGTTTACAAAGAAAAAAGTTGAAAACAAAGTTTTTATTTTCTTAATATATAATTTTTCTGTGTTTAATTGCGCTAAATATTAATATAAAATACTTTCAGAAATCATTGTTTCAAGAGATTATTAAATATTCTAATTTTAAAAAAATTTACAAATGTTACCATACTTCACATAAGAAAACTAAGTTTCTAAGTATATAACTTGTTAAATTTTTCATGACACTATTCTATGAGTGTGTTGGGGAATAACATTTCTTTTTTATTTATAAATTGACATAAAAACCGTTTTTCAACATCTCTATTAAATATTTTAGAAATTAGACACAAACAGTTCATACTTTCAAATTCACTAATTCAACTGAATCTTTAAAAAATTATATATATAATGCATCTCAAAATGTGTTACCTCCTAATTTAAAGTTATTTTCAAGTAAATGCAATCATCTTAAGAAGAAAAAGTTTTGAAAGAAATAAAAGTTAATGAAAAAATTTAGAATCAAATATTTTACCAGAATTTTATCAAAAGAAGGAAAAATTGAATTAAATTCATTCTAACATGAAAAAAATGGATAGTACTTAAATGAACACAAAATGATATAATGATTGTATACATTATTTGAGAAACAATAAAAAAAAATATTTGAAACATTTTTATGAGGAATTTTGAATCAGAGATAGATTTTAATTTAAATTTTTCTTCAGCTATTAAAATTATTTATGAACGTATAAATTACAAATGGATGCGTGTTTCTTAATAAATTACACAATAATTAATTTATGTGTCTATATGTAAATTATAGAATGTTATTTTAATTATAGATATCCTGAATTCTTTTACATAGATGTATTTTATAAACACAAATTCGAATTTCTTGGAATTAAAAGCTAAATGACAAATTTTAATTGTTTTCACAAATTAAGTGGTATAAATAATAATTTACTCTAATAAAAATAAATCATTTAAGTAGCTTTATAATAGTATTTATAACTAGAAAGCAATGTCTTCTTTCCTGGATTATAAGAAGAAAAGGAAAACAAAATACTTTTTATGTAAAATATTGAATAAATTATGCTCAAAATAATATTTATTCTTTTCCATGTTAAGGACGGACGCAATGTAGTCTGAGAGTGATATTTAAGAAAAAAACACGTTTGTCAGCCCTTTGAACCTACAAATTGCTAGCAGTACAGGCGTTAATTTTGTGAGCATATCGTGAAGGAAATTTCTTACCTCAGGGAAAACGATGCATAATCATTACTCACTTTAACACGTCTACAACTGCAGCTATCACGGAATATGTTCGTTATGGGACAGGGGTATTGCGGTTTCGTTACCATAGATTAAATGGTTTTGTGTCACGAATCACATTTCGTAGAAGAATAAAATAGTCCCAAGAGCATTTAGATGTAAAAGATTCCCTCCTTCAGCAATGTTCGTCCTTTAGAGGAAACGTCTTTTAATGGTACGCGAAGGCACAAACGAGGGAGATAGAAAATGTCAAAAGTTAAAGAAAACGTATATTTGATTTTGACAAATATATGTTTGAAATTCTTCTCTTGCAAATAATTAAATTATCAACAAATGTTCATTGTAAGATATTTTCTTCATTTAAAATTGCCATGCCACTAAAATTTATTATAGTTTAACTAGAAAAAATCTGAATTTAAATTTAAACTTTGTAATTCAAATAAAATAATTTAATCTAAACATTGTACATTTATCAATGTCAAATACCGAATTTCCATTTAAAATTAATTGATTGAAAATTATTATTATTTTTTTTTATTTCTAATGGCGGGCGCCCTTGAGCAAGTACGTACGTATATTAGAAGCAACAAGGCCGGAAACTGCTACTCATTTTATCGTTACCCGGTGGGCACCTGTGAACCAAGTCACAGAGGTACGAGTAGCATAGCCCACGCCATGCTATCACAAATACGTTTATAGGGCGAACACAGAGAGAGAAAGTATTTCCATATGCGAGTCGTAATACGAACCCAGGTCCTCCCCATCCGTAGTCAGTTACGCTAACCACTAGACAGGATGGGCGCCGATTGAACTTTATTTGTTTATGAAATATATATTAAAAAAAAGTACAATCTGAAAAAAACTCAATAATGTCAATTTAGTAATGTCTTTCATAGCATTTTTGTGTAAATGATTCTGTTTTTCTAAGATTATTCAATTTGTTTACCGAACATTGTAATATTAGTTTGGGGAACAAGAAATCCATTATTTTTACGTGAACTTTATGTAACTTCTTTTGAATTCACTTTGTAAAAAGGTTTAAAACAGCTTTCATGTAGATTTTTAGGTCTTGCGTGTTACGACTGCTGACATGCGGTTAACTTCGATCATTTTTGATATTTTATAGACATTTTCGATGATGCTGTATCCACATGCGAGGTGCATCTCTAACATCAAAAATACCCGAACGGAATCGACGAAACAAAAAATTGTACGTAACTGGCTGTTACAGTCATATATAGGACGATAAACACCTTTCACAATTTAAGCCACCTGGTTAGCATTTTCGCCATTATAAAAGAAAAACTAAAATGTATCGAATTTTCTGATTGTTGTCTTTCATTTTTAAAACCTTGCACTCGTAACTGAATTAATCAAACAAAAAACCAAAAGAGGATATTTTAGTTTCAAATGTCACCTTTCCAACAGGCATAAATCTGAAATTGTTTGATAGATACCTCACGAGATATCGATCACTACAGACGTCTACCGAAAAAATAATGGATTACTTTTTCCCCAACCTTATATATTGAAATATTTTTCTATGAAAGTGATTATGTAAAATCAGAAAAAAGTAGAAGCCCAATTTACCAATTTTTTTATGAAACCAATAGAACCAAAATCTGGGTCGACTTCAACAACTTTCCTTAAAATAAATTTACTTACTACATAATACAAATCACAAAAGAAATATTTGGAAATAATTCTTTATTTGTTGAACCTCAATGTGAATATCTTGTTTTAAAGAATATTTTTTTATGGGTAGCAAAAAATTGTTGTCTTTAAATTTAGACCTTTTTATTTTGCATTTGACTTATTTTTAGGTAGATGTTGTTCTTATACAGCTCTTTTTTTATATAATATTTAAACTCTTTCCCCTATTTATGCTATTTTGGAATTTAGTAATATAACACAATATTGAAGTTTGCAATGTCATTATAATTACTTCATTATGAAGAAATCATGAATTCAACTTATTTATTTGGTTTTACCTATTATATTTGTTATTATATATTTTAAAAGTTGAAGTATTGATTAGAAAAACAATATATATATATATTTTAAGGAATTATATTAGTTTGGGGAAAAAGTAATCCATTATTTTTTTGGTAGACGTCTGTAGTGATCGATATCTCGTGAAGTATCTATCACACAATTTCAGATTTATGCTCGTTGGAAAGGTGACATTTGACACTAAAATATCCTCTTGCGGTTTTTTGTTTGATTAATTCAGTTACGAGTACAAGGTTTTAAAAATGGAAGACAACAAACAGAAAATTCGATACATTTTCGTTTTTCTGTTGTAACGACGAAAAAGATAATCGGGTGGCTAAATTTGTGAAAGGTGTTTATCGTCCTATATAAGACTGTAACAACCAGTTACGTACAATTTTTGTTTGTTGATTCCGTTCGGGTATTTTTGATGTTAGATATGCACCTCGCATGTGGATACAGCATCGTCGAAAATGTCTATAAAATATCAAAAATGATCGAAGTTAACCGCATGTCAGCAGTCGTAACGCGCAAGACCTAAAAATCTACATGGAAGCTGTTTTAAACTTTTTTACAAAGTGAATCCAAAAGAAGTTACATAAAGTTCACGTAAAAATAATGGATTTCTTTTTCCCCAAACTAATATTATTTTGAAATGATCCAATCTTTTTATTGATTTTAGGTTATCATATTGTGACTTCCTTTTATTGTAATGAAATCAACTAAATATTTAATATTGGATTAATCTAAATTTATGTATTATGCATTTTTATAAATAATCAAATCATAAACTAATAAAAATAATGTTTGCTTAAACTTTTTGTTTTATAATTAGATCAATATTTTTCAAAATTTAGTAAATATATTTAGCCATAAATGTACATTTGTAATAAAGGAAATCAGAAATAGTATCTATCAAATCAGATAATTAAATCAATACTTAGAAAATTTTAGTATGTATATATTTCATGTTTTTCATATCATAACGTTTTCGAAAAGAAAAAAAAATAACGATTTAATTTACTTTTTTTTTCTGAGTAGTAAAACTTCATTACG
Source organism: Latrodectus geometricus (assembly GCA_026290005.1). NCBI lineage: Eukaryota > Metazoa > Arthropoda > Arachnida > Araneae > Theridiidae > Latrodectus > Latrodectus geometricus. The sequence continues at coordinate 1,655 of JAPDSC010136018.1, read as the reverse complement.
AAAAATTTCTCTTATTAATTTCATTAGTTGAATACAATATCCTTAATTAATAAGTAAGAATATTCGATTATTTTCTTACAATTCTGTTATGTTATGCCTCATAATAGGAACTGAATACTACATTTGCTCAATGTAGTATTCAGTTAACTTTATGAGAGATTTTATCTGTACTCCATATTGTGATTACATAAAAATACATGTTTTCAAATGGAATTATTTTTAATATAATTGTAAATATGTACACATATTTTTGTTATCTCTCATGTATATTTTAAACAAATAAATAATTATTTGTTAACATATCATATATTTTGTCTCAAAGTAATGGCGTGTATTAAACTTAGGAGTGTACGTGACATGAATACAAATTTTAAAAACATATCTGAATAGTGATTATTTGAATTTCAAAGATCTATATTGAAACTTCAACTCTATGCTGAGAAAAAGGGAAGACATCTCTAACATTGTATTAAAGCAATTTAATTATATTAATTCAATAAATATTCCGTTTACAGCATTTCACTTTGAATAAGAAACTTAATTTAAATACATTTCATGTATTATACGTTTGTTGTAATTACTAGCTGATACATACAGAAAATATATGCTTTATTCTTATTTAAAGTGATTACCAATTTCCTGAAAAAATTAAAATTTCTATGTTGGAGGTACTTGTATTATTTAAATTTATTACACTATTTGAGAACAGAATTGATAAATAAACCATATAAGTAGAAAAATATATGAATTATGGTAGCATAATTTATAATCAAAAAGGAAGTACATTTATTAACACTAAAGAATTGATAGTATCGTCAATTAGATGGTTTTCTAGGGAATACTATATCAATGTTTGCTAAGTGATATAGTCGAGTGAGATGACCGTGTATTAATTTCTATATTTACATCTCTTCTTAGTTGAACATTTTGAATAGTTATACATAGAGCTTTCAGTTTTATTTAAATTATCAATTTCAATAAAAAAATACGAAAATGTGTTAAAAACTACGAAACAATTATTAGTTTATAATTCATCTAACTTGTCTACCAAACTAGTTGTCTCTGTCGTTACTTATCAAGTTTTTATTACATTATAATTGTGAAAATGTTTATGAGAAAATCAAAAATCATATTGAAATTTTGAAATGATTTTCCATTTTATGAAATTAATGAAAAATGTTTTCTAAATTGTTTATTAACTCCATTTATATATTTAAATATCATTAAAATAAGAAAAAAATATATATTTAAGGAATTATATGTAAGCATACAGAATTACAAGAAATAATCCAAAAATTAAATAAGTTATTACATTTTACTTTAAGCCTTATGTAATTCTATTTATGAAGTTTTCTCTCTCTATATAAATCTTAACATAAATGTAATTTTATTATTTACATATTTCAATATCAATATAGATATTAAATGCTATATCCAAATTTAAAATGTATATTAAACAATGTACAAATCATCAGATTAAAAAAAGCTAATAAGTAAAAATTTAGAAAACCACATAAATAATTTTGATGAATTACATGTAATTGTCAATTTATCATACATATTCACTTATAAAGTCATGAGTCTGAAAAATTATTATAACTATATTTATTCAGATATATAAAATATTATTTTAAGATTATTTTCTGGAAAAATTT
>JAPDSC010136017.1:24479-37051 GCA_026290005.1 Latrodectus geometricus | reverse complement strand
ATATATATATATATATATATATATATATATATATATATATATATTAAATAAGTTACATTAAATGGATAAAGATAAAACAGTAAAGAAACAATACAGTTTAAAATCAAAAAGACAAATTCAAGAAAAACAATAAAATATAATTAAGGAAACAGCATAGGGACCACGTCTTCATCAGGAGGGAGATGATCAGCTATGCAAAATAGACACCCTTTACTGACAAACACGAAAGACAAAGGTCAAAAAATATTTGCGTTATTCCCCAGAAGAGTGTCTCTATAGGAAGAAAATACTAATATATCAACATTTGAAATAAATGGAAAAAGTAATACATTGAAAAATGAGCAATACAATAAATAGGCAAAGCAATCAGAAAAAAATATCAAATACAGAAGAATATATCAAATACAGAAGAATATATATCAAATATAGAAGAACATGGTTGCCAAAAGTAATAAAAAATTTCTTTATAAGTAAATTTAATAAGTTAAAATAGTTTAAAATGTTAAGATGTTTAATGTTGATTAAATATAAAGTATATTTAAAGAAGAAGTATGTATTTTCGAGATTCTTATAATTATAGTTTATTTTTTTTTCTTGAATTTGACTTTTTGATTGTAAATTATACTGTTTCTTTATTGTTTTATCTTTATCCATTTAATGTAACTCACTTAATTTATATCGGCATTACATACATAGCTGCTTTTGCGCTATTAGGATTGCCTATAGTACTTAATTATTTAATGTCGTATTTGCCTTTTCTATACATTGCATTTATTTCTTTACATTATATACATATAAAGCAGAAAGATCTTTGCAGCTTACTTAGAATGTCAACAAGCTTCTGCTCGTTTCTCAGATGGAATGTGCTCAGCAAGCATCTGATGAGCACATTCTATACTGTTTGGGACTTTCCCCTCTACAAGATAGGACATATATTTGTCTCCCCTACTAGTCCTTGACTTCTTTAGGGTGAGTGGTCTAATTGATCTTGTATGATGTCTTCAGATAGCTGGATAAGTCACAACAATAACAGTTTCTAATTTAATTGTTCCTTATTTAAATGAAACACTCTCTTTCTTTCTAAAATTTCAAAAACTATTGAAATCATCTAATAACTGACTATTTGAAATGTTTGCCTTAGAAATAAACAGAACTATTGCAGTTAGTACGCATAATAAAGAGTTCACTATTTTATTTGGAGAATTTTCTTTTTAATTCTGCTAATCTTCTTAATTCTATAAAACTTCATGATGGACTGCAAGTTATAATTCGCTCTCCAAGTTAATATCAGATAATATCAGCACAGTTGAAATTTGGAAGCTTTTAAGGAAAGTCAATCAATTTGGCATGTACTTTAGGCTTTAAAATAATCATTTTCAAGATCACTGTCAAAGGATACCTGAAAATCTATTTTTGTAGTTAAGTAAATATCCTTACAAATTTTACGCACAGAATACTAATGCTTGGTAATAATATGTTTATAAAATCTGTAGGCAAGAATTCACTGCTAATTATCATATCCCCAAATATTCGTGAAAAGTATGGATTGCATGAGATGTCTTGAATGATAAGGCATTTTTAATTATTTCCAGACAAACTTATGCATATGTTCTTTTGAATTGTATATTCGAGAATAAAGACATCTCTGTTAAGATCATTTTGTACCAAAATCCAAATCCAAAATAACTTAGTTCCATTCGTTAGGGTCTTCCAATTTATGTATGAAGTTAAAAAAACCTTTTTTTGGAGCTGAAGTGTAATTCTCTAGTATCAAGAATCCTAAAGTATGGCAAGGGTTTTAGGAATCACAATGAAGCCCTCGCCCTTACATCAGGCAATCGTGTAAAGGCAAGGGCTTTACATTCATATATAATATGAGGCACCTTTTCCTTGCTCTTGTAACATTTTTTAACTCTAGAACCGAAGGAATCATTTTTACTCCTTCAGTTGATTTAACGTGGATTTCTTTATTTTGTAAAGACATGTCTACGTCTGGGGTTTAACCTGGATGAACAGTGAATCTCAGGAAATAAAAAGATACATCCAGCATAACCTGAGATATTGAGTAATGCAAGATATAAGCTATTCCCGAGGCATTATAGAGGTTCCATTTGGACACTATAGCCACAAAGCCAATACGAAGGTTACAGGATAAAATGTATGGTATTTTAAGAAGCTAGTGTTTCAAAAAAAGAAAAAGAGTGAGAGAGTGAAGGTACATTCGGCTATCCACCAATTAACGACATACCCTCAAACCCCAAAATGTTAGTTTGAATTTCGGTTTTGACATTTCTGTGAAGAAATACAAGATTTTTCAATTTCGAAATATGTTGATGACACTATTGCAAATAATTTGACAATAAGAAGCTACTAATGTAAAAGGCACTATAGATTTCCTTTATATAAACCAATTGCAGTATGCACTTAAAATTCATATGTTTGGATAAAATACATTTTGAGTGGGTGTAAAGATCTTATGGTATGATCCGGTCCTGACATTCTGTTCATAGAAATTAGACATTCTGTCCTGGTTACAGAGATTTGCCATCAATCTCGCAGAATTGCTGTCATAGTAGTATGTCATAGTCATATGAATTACTGCCAAGATGTCATAGTAATGATAAATTATTTACATATTTAATCCAGAAAATACATCCATTTTCTAAATTAAATATATGAGTGAATTTATCACTTTCATGATGAAATCCTCTTTTCAAATCAACTACTATCATTAAATAGCATTTGATATGTGTACATTTGATTTAATGTGGAAATAAAATAATTTATTTTACCAAAACCCAGCTGTTTATACTCGTTAAAAGTGATAGTTTACAAAATGATAGCATAAAGAGTTGGCATTACACTTTAATGTTTTTTGTATTATCTAACTTATAATAATGAATTTAAAATTATTTTTATTAGTCGTAAAACATTTTTTATCCATTTTCTTAAAAAAAAATCTTTTTTTTTTTTTTTTTTTTTTTTTTAAAGAAAATAGAGCTTTATAACTGCATTCTCCTTATGATATATACATGAACTCGCACTCACATTATAATAATTGATAGCTTAAGACATTGTAAATTTATATATTATTTAATATACACTACTGGCCATTAAAATTGCTATACCAGGAAGAAATGCAGATAACAAAATGATATTTTAACAGATAACAAAATGATATGGACAAATATATTATACTAGAAATAACAAGTGATTAAATTTTCAAAAACATTTGGCTGGATAGATCCTGAGAAATCAGTACCCAGAACAACCACCTCTGGCAGTAATAACAGCAGTTATACGCCTGGGCATTGAGTCAAACAGAGATTGGATTGCATGTACAGGTACAGATGCCCATGCAGCTTCAACACGATGCCACAGTTCATCAACGGTATTGACTGGCGTTTGGTGACGAGCCAGTCGCTCGGCAACCATTGACCAGACGTTTACTATTGGTGAAAGATCTGGAGAATGTGCTGGCCAGGGCAACAGCCGAACATATTCCGTATCAAGGAAGGTCCGTACAATACCGGCAACATGCGGTCGGGCATTATCCTACTGAAACGTAGGGTTTCGCAGGGCTTGAATAAAGGATAGAGCCACGGGTCGTAACACACCAGAAATGTAACGTGCACTGTTCAAAGCACAGTCAATGCGAACAAGAGGTGACCGAGACGTGTATCCAATGGCACCCCATACCATCACGCCAGGTGATGGGTCAGTATGACGATGACGAATGCACGCTGCCAGTGTGCGTTCACCACGATGCCACCAAACACGGATGCGACCATCATGATGCTGTACACAGAACCTGGATTCATCTGAAAAGATGACGTCTCGCCATTCGTGCACCCAGGTTCGTCGTTGATCACACCATTGAAGGCGATTTTGTCTATGACGCAGCGTCAAGGGAAGCCGCAGCCATGGTCTCCGAGCTGAGAGTCCATGCTGCTGCAAACGTCGTCGAACTGTTCGAGCAGACACTTGTCTTCCAAACGACCCCGTTTCTTGACTCACGGCTCCTGACGTGGTTGCACGATCCATTACGACCATGCGGATAATATGCCTGTCTTCTCGGCTGCTAATGATAGGTGGCCGTTGAGATCCCGCATGGCGTTCCGTATTACCGTCCTGAACCCATCGATTCCATATTCTGCTAACAGTCATTGGATCTTGACCGACGCGAGCAACAATACTGCGATAAGATAAACCGCAATCCCGGTACGCTATAATTCGACCTTTATCAAAGTCAGAAACGTGCTGGTACGCATTTCTCCTTCTTACACGAGGCATCACAACAACTTTTCACCAGGCAACAATGTTCAAATGCAATTTGTGTATGAGGAACCGGCTGAACAATTTCCTCATTTAAACACAATGTAGGTATCGCTACTGGCGCCTGCTTTGTCTGAATGCGCTGAAAAGCTCATCATTTGCATATCACAGCACCTTCTTCCTTTCGCATAAATTTCACGTCTGTAGCATGTCGCCTTCTTGGAGTAGCAATTTTAATGGCCAGTAGTATATAAATTTACAATGTCTTAAGCTATCAATTATTATAATACTTAATTTAATATAATAATTGATAGCTTAATTAAGCAATGAATAATTTATTAATTAAGCAATGAATTTATTGATTTTTATTAGTTTCGAACTTGAGGTGTCAAGAGAAAAAAAAATATGAATATTGCGATTTTATCTTATTCTGAATTGAGGAAAAGAATATATATATTTCGTGGAAAGTGATTCTGTATTAGGGTTCCCCTGAAGTATTTCTGATACACCTAGCTTTTTTAAACTTATATTTACAAAACTTAAGGAATATTCAAAGTAATTTCCTTTAGCACCATATTATTTCTGAAGGCAAATATAATGCTTCAAGCTATTTGTTTCTAGAAATCAATGAGAAAAATGCGTTTATAGCTTTATCAATCAGATTTGCGGAATAAATACGAAATCTATGTATATTTATTTCTAGATTAAAAAAGTATCTAAAAGTCACGTTTAACAATATCAGAAAAATAGGGTGAATGTTCTATCACCACCCTATTTGTCTGTTTTTACGCTTACTATGATGTGGAAGCATCTTTGGTAATTAAAACCACTTGAATTCTCCTTGAAATGAACGTATAAAAGTTAATAGGGTGATGAATGAAATGTTGAACCATTCTTCATGAAGAAACTATTCTAACTTCCAAGGAAACTAGGAAGAAGATAGCGAAATTTCGCTCTTTCGAAACGAACGACAAGAACTGAGTAGGCCATGGAAAGTGAGCTACCATGCTCTTCAAACCATGATTGAATGATCCGACTAATGTAAATAAGGAAATTATCATCTTGTTAGGTGCAATCTCAAGACGGAAACAGTAGTGTTTTTGAGCCTAGAATGCAGTTCGTCGGCTTAAATAGTGACAGTTTATTTTAGTGATTTGCATATCTAAGGACACAAGGGGACCTATTCCAAAGCACAAGATGAAGCTCAAAATCCATATGAAACCAAGTCGTTTTACTTTATAAAGAAGACATTCTGAATTATAAACTTCTGCGGAAATTTGACATACGTAAAGCCGTTCCGTAGTGAAATAGGGAATGGATTTATGGGAAAGTAAGAATGTTTCGATTGATTCCCAATTATTTTTTAAATCTGCCTTGACATTCAACAGGTGCTTATTTATATCAACAACACCGATACCGCTGTGCACCGACTAAATGGGATCTTATTCTCTGTTTTCTTTTAAGCATTTTAATCCATTTTCATATCATTCAAATCTTAAACTTAACTTGTATTTCTGAATTCTTTTTACATGTACTAGTCGCGACAAGCTTCATTTATTAACATTATTCAATCTTTTTTTGTCCTCAGGAAAGGAAATTTTCTTCTCTCTCTTGTCATCGAACAAAGACACATTGCCAATTAGCCCCTCGCCATAGAACAAAAAGAATAAAATGGCTATCACTTAAGCCTGATTTTGAGAAATTCTTCAAACACAATTTTAATGAAATCCTTTTCCTAATTCGAAGTTTGGATGGATAAATAATTTTTACGTTTCTTTATGAAAACATTTTTGAAAGATAATTTATTCATTGCTGTAAAAGATGAAAGCTTTTTCTTTCTCATCGAGATTTGAGACAACAAACTGGTATTAAATTCATACCATCTTTCTATTTTTTCCTGAATCTTTAAAAATCCTGGCCATTGCCTGAAATAGAATTTTCACATCTTTACTGGCGTGAAAATGCTGGCTAGCTAGCACTTGGCTTAACTAGCAACTTCGGGTATCAGCTAAGCCTTTTACTTTTCTCAAGATTTTGACTAGCAAATGCATCCTTGGCTCACCGACACATCTGCATTTCGTTTACAAGGCCTGCCAGCTACTCTTTATCTTTTTCTCAAAACTTTTCACTAACACCTATATTATTGCTTATTAAAACTGACTCTACCACGAGGGTCACTGGAAAATCGGTTCAACAATAAGATTATAATTTTAAATCAATTTCCTGTAAAAAGAATTATTTTTTTTATTTAAATTTATTTCACATGATGAAACTCTTTGATGAAAGTTAATATATAATTTAAGTTGCTTATTATATATTTAAATGTTAAATAAATTTGTTTTTTTCTGATAATAATTAGTATTTTCTTCTATCATAGAGAGTTATTCTGCAACTATTGCTTATATATAACATTCGCTAATTCTTGGGCATTCAGTAAGCTATATTTTTATATTTTTGATCACTAAAATATTAAATGTTTTTCATAAAAAAAATCCTTATTTTCTTATAAAACTTAAATCTCTTATATACACTGAGCAATGAATAAGAAACATGAATAAGAAATGATTGGATATGCAAATTTTTAGATCTTGTAAATTGGTAAATGGAAAATGATAAGGCTATTAAATGCGACATTCTAGAAATCTCAAATTTTCTATGGGGTTAAGACCCAGGATTAGCGGTAACCAAGAAAAGTGTTGGAAATCAGACTGATATAGAACAAAACAATTTCGAACACTTCTGGCATAATGTATTGTCGTCTATGAAGTATTTGACAACATCAGAGTAAAAATGTAACATTTCATGATGTACATGATCAACCTGTATATCTGGATATCGCATATCTGATTGATTACCCTCGAAGAACACCAGAAAATCACTTTCATGACAACAAAATATACCCCATGTCATGATACTATTTGCATAAATACTTGCAATATGAGAGTAAAAAAAGATAAATTCATGTTTTCATTGAATTTTTGCCAAATTTGATGTCTTCCATCAACGCAAAATAAGATGTACCATGATTTATCTGACCACAATCTCGTTTACAATTATTATATATCCAGTGTCTTCTTTCTTGACTCCATACAAGCGAATATTTGCATTTCATAATAAAAGCATTAAAAAAAAGAATAGTTTTCTCTTAGCACCCGATAATGCACTCCTATTCTAATTCTCTGTGTATGATTCAAGTTGAAATATGTTGGGAAGAATCTTGGTTGACGATATTTGTCATACGAAGCATAGATTTACTTTTCTACCGTCCAATTTATAGGAGATGACGTCGATCACGCGCTTGGAAAACTGCTCAAAGGGCTTTTATAATTTCTTCACAAGGACTGTGGATTAAGATTCCAATTTTTGTAAACTTTTGATATGGCTGCTTTTGAGAACCCAGTGAGATTTGATGTTTACGAAATCGACTAACCATCTAATTGGGCCCCAACAATAAGCCCTTTTCAAATGGTAGCATTAATCTGTCATTTTTCCCATTTTATTTCCTTCTGCGTGAAATGCACTCTTACACCTTATTTATACTCTAACATTCTAACGATATATAATCCCTGTTCTAAAAAAAATTTGCATACATCATCTCTAGCAAATATTTAAATGAAACTATCCAAGGTTCCTAATTCAGTGACCGAAATGTGCATTTTTTGCTCAATATAGTTCTCCTCAAAAAGTGTTTCTTCATAACATCTCTTTATAACCTTATAGCAATATAAAAAATATGTTTTTCAGTAAGTGATAAAAATAACCTTTTTTTTAAGCAATACAAGCATATAATTCGCAGTGCTAAGAATCGACTTAGGGTTGTGTTCCCACTTTTGTGGTAGATACTGCCATAATTATAACAACTTTGGATTGGCAAATGAAGCCGAAATCATTCGGTTGCAATTGCCAATCCAAAAGGTCAACAAAATGTGCTTGACTGACCTGAATTTTTGTGAAGACTCACACTAATTTAGTTATATTATTTTTATTATAAATATTATTTAGAAAATCGAGCAGTAAACAGCCAAGTATTATTCTATTAAGAAACAAAATATAGTGAGTAGATACCATATACTGCAAAATGTTATTACTGTGTACACAAGAGGTTAAAGTGCTTCATAGTACGGATAAAGCGATCAGAATTCTCGGGTAATCGTTACACAGTTTGCCATATTAGGTCTAATAGCTCTTTCTTAGTGACAAATTTCTAAACTCCTTGTCTCCTCACATAGTTTAATCTGTATTAAGTGAAATAAGGACTTATAGCAAAAGATTATGCTCTTCGAATCGAAATCTATTTAATTTGATCACAAACAATATCATCAGACGAAACTATTTACGCCAAGCTCAAACACTATCGTCGTAATAGTAATCAAGATGTAAATTCACACATAAAAGCTTTAAAGCAGTTAATTGCCTGGTTTATAAGAAAACCAGGCAATTAACTGGAACCAACAACTTTTGGTTTTGTTCTCTGCCATACATGGAGGCACGGGGACAGAATCGGTATTCGTGTTTGAGAAGGAAAAGAGTTGTTTATGGGGACGCGGGGTTGTGGAAATCCCACTCTAGGTATATATAAAATTAATATTTTTAAGATGTGTTGAAAATGTTTAAATTAGTGTTTGTGTTTAATGTATAATAAATATGACATCTTAAAGCAATGTGTTTTGGTTTGTTCAATTATCCCTTAGAGGTGACAGGATCGTTAGAACATCACACAGATAATAATTACATCATAAATATAAATTCGAAAAATTATGTATACATAAATAAAGTACAGATTAATATATATAGCAAATTTTAATTCATGGACTGTATTCATAAGTAAATTATTTCCCCCCCCCCCAAACACCAATTCTACTAAACTATCAAATACGTACTCAAAAAAGTAATATTTATCGTTTATTTATAAAATAATTCTGGATAAAAATCAATGGCACATGTAAATCAACAATGACACAATTCAAGAACTTGCTTGTTTTAATTATTGCTACAGTAAAATGTCTTACCAAAAACAAAAAAATAAATATTTATCCACTTATTAATAAATTTAAATCCACTTAAACACAGAGATTTGAAAGCCAACAATGCTGAGTTTACAAATAAACATAAATTCAATAATGCAGACATATCAGCCACAAAGACAGTCCGAGTTCTGCATATTATCTATATTTTCTATATTTACATATAAAGATCCTAAAGACAGTAAACAGTGCTGTTTCCAGCTAGCATTTGTTATCTTCAACGGTTCCTAGTGAGATGATTTGGAATGTTATAGGAATGTAATAAATTTGAATAGCCATCCTATCAGATAAATTAAAGAAATAGCTCAATTTTATCTCTGATGTCGTCATAATTCAACATAGATGTTGTTTCGGTTTGGCTTAGAAAGCCTTTCAAACACCATAGATACTGCTGTTAGAAAGGTTGGCGGCGTCTGCCCCAGAAAATAACTGCATTGGATGGTTGATATGTCGTCCTTCAGACACTGAATGCCCGAAACCAGTCAGCAAATGCCATTGTTCCTCAACTGTGTACAACAATAGGGCAACGAGTGGTATTGCTTACTGTGTCCTGACGTCTTCAACAAGGTGGCTTATTCAAAAGCCGTCTTGAACGATACATTTTTTTAAAGTTGAACAGCAGCGCTACCATATAAAGTGGTGCAAGGAGAACAAAAGCTGGACATTTCATAAAAATTCGTTTCAGTAGTACAAGTGATTCTCAACGCCAGTTCATTTGGATAGTGGTCTGCATATGGCTTTAACCCAGTAACATCGTGAATATTGGAAATTACTGTGGTCCTGTAGGGTAAAAATTTATTGTACGGTCACCCTTGGCGAATTATTCAAAATTTCGCCAAAAATCTCACCATTTTGCACAAGCGAGATTTAAAAAAAAAAAAAAAAACAGAATATCAAAAAATATTGCTTGTAGAAAAAATGGATTGCCAGAAAATGTTATTTATCCTCAAAAATGGAAAAATTGCGCCAAGGGTGACCGTACAGTAAATCTGAGCCATCCTGTAATTGTCGTTTTTGGAGCCGGTATGCTGACTGGGCGGACTGAGCTCCACACTTTCGACCAAGTTTCTGCAACCGAGATCGTTATTGTAGGCAAGGTATTCTTTTTCATGTTTGTCTGTTATGAGATGCCATTACCAGACTTTGTTTTTATGGATGACACTGCAAGACTATACTGTCATTCTGCTATTTAAAAGATATTGGAAAGGGGAGATATCACTCGAATGGATTCACCAGAGAACACTCTTGATTTAAATCAAATGGAATATGTGTGGGATGCTTTGAGAAACATTTTGAGGCACGATTACATCCTTAGGGGAACACTCAACAACTGAAACATGCTGACTGAGGAATGAGTATTCTTACACAAGAACTGTTGGATACTCTGGTGTTGAATATGAAGAGACAATGAGAAGCAACTATTGTAGTAAGAGGGGAAATCCCCTACTTTAAAACATCTCCTTGTTATTTTCCTCTAGTATAGACAATCATGAGTAACGGTACTATGAGCTTAAGAAATCCTTTTTAGTTCATCGCTTATGTACAAAATGCTGCATGTCATTTCTGAATTTTATGTCTCTTAGATGATTTCTTGTGAATTTATAGTGACAAAACTCAAACAAAATAAACGTTTTTCTTAAGTTCTGTACACCTGTGAAAATATATTTTTTAAAAAAAACAAAGGTTATGGTTTAATTTAATTAATCCTTTTGAATTATTACTTGATAAATCGTTTAACAATACACGAATTATCAATATTTCTTTTAAAATATTTCTCAGTAATCCTTTAGAAACTTTAAATACTCTTTAATAGCTGTAATAATATGGGATCTACTTATTCATACTTGAATCACAGTTAAGAATGATGAAAACTATCACAAAGAATCAATTATTTTGTCATCTAATTCAGAGTGATACATCAGTTTTCCTACAATTTTATAACATTTATGACAAAAATAAGCAATATTTGAAGTGAGTAATATGGGATACTATATTAAAATAAAGGAATATACGCTGGTTATTTTACATCAAGGAAAAATCACAAAAATAACGATAACGCAAAACGTTATGAGTGGAATTTAATGAAACATATATACTTCATACAACACATAGTAAAGTACAAAATAGTATAAAAAGAAATCAACAGACAATTATGGTATTATATATATATATATATATATATACAATGAACAAATGGAAAGTGTAAGTTTGGTGCAAGAAAGATACCTTTAATATTGGTTATGATCTTCTCGAGAAGAAATACAGTATATGTAGCGATGTGTAATAATCTCAATTATGCGGTCTATTAATTGTTAAGGAAGTGCGAGTCATTGCTCTTCTAAATCAGTTGAAAGAGTGACTAGGGTTCTAGGAGAGGGATTGAGAGCAGCTATACGTCGTCCTAGAGCGTCCCAAACATGCTCTATTGGGTTAGGGTTCAGTGATCGAGCTGGCCCGTCATGAGAGCAATTGTTTCCTGTTCAAGATAAGCGTCCACGATGCGAGCCCTATGTGATTTCGTATTATTATCCTGTAGCAAGAAAACACCAACTTGCCATAAAGGCACAAATAATCATCCAGAATGTCATCTCTATAGGTGTGAGTATTATAATTTCCAAAGGAAAAGACATGAAAAAGTGTCCAACCTAAGAGATATTAACCCCAAATGATGCCTGGGGGCCATTGTTACAATTTCGCTATACCAGATTTCTAATCTCAGACACGCAGCGACAATTGCCGCCATACTCTAAGCCATCCATTATTATGCTCCTCTCAAAATTACATATTCCAACAGCATCTTCAATATTTTGCACAATGTCATATTGTTCATTGCCTTTTACTCACCAACATATTCAAATTTCATTGACTAATTTTTGAGAAATTATCGTTTTTTTCTGATTTTCCCTAAATTTCTGAGAAAAAAATGTATTTATACCAATGTTTATAAATATTATCACTTCAGAAATGTATTATTAAATAACACAATAGGCATTTCTTCTTGAATGAAGCAAAAATAGAAAACATACCGTACACATTGCGCAGACAATTTGTTTTGGAAAAATACTCAAAGAATAGCAATTACATAGTATTAAATAAATTCCCCCGTGAAAATCAGACCCTTACAATAAATCACTGTAGAAATTGCTGTCTTGAAGTCCATTAATATATACACAAATAAAAAGATTAGAGACTAGACTCATTTCGAGTTGTAAGCATTCTATATTTTTAATTTTTCTCGTTTTTACAGTATATTTGTGTTTTTATATGTATCAA
>JAPDSC010136017.1:0-15854 GCA_026290005.1 Latrodectus geometricus | reverse complement strand
ATCGATTATATATATATATATATATATATATATATATATATATATATATATAGTAAATTTACAGATTCTCAACAACGTGCATCTACGATTTATCTAAGAAAACTAATATTGATCATCATGATTGATACACAGCCATGTTATATTAAGAATCATTTATCGATCGATTATCAGATGGTCCCAGAAATAGCCTATCCCATATTTAGCTTATAGCTTAGGCAAACATGTAATGCAGAGAATGCAAATATAGGGAATAATTTCCCCTTCCTTCTCATCGTTATTTCTTGTCTAATTTTGCAGTAAAAAAAATAGGGAAAATGGGAACTTTAATATACAGGTGGGGATAAGAAGTCCCTCTTCAGGAGAAACCCTATGTCAAGGCCGAGGTATCGATCTTACGAGTGATCCCTTTCTCCTAGCTCGAGAAGGTGGCGCTGCCATCGGAGAGTTTCTTTCCCCCTCCACCACACTTAATTTTTTTTTTTTTTTTTCGCATTCTATAGGAAAATAGACTAGACGGATATTGAAAAGAAAAAAAAAGAATAAACTGCCGATTGAGGTGTCTGAAGTCTGTTACAGTATTTAGAAATAAAAACATAAGTTTTTTTTTTTTTAATTTTTTTTTAAACTAGAAAATGCAGTTTTTATATTTTTTTTTAATTAAAAAAATTTTTTTTATTGAATGATATCAATAACTATTGTGATTTTAAACATGGGCATTTAAATAATCCAAATAAAAAAACATAAGATATAAATATTTAACTTTTTTTAAATTGATTTGTGTCTTTATAAAAATATTCGTCGTTTCATTCAGAATTTTAACATATTCTAGCAATGGTTCATTCTTAAAACAGAATGCGCCCCTTTTAAATCTGCAGATTTTTATTAAAAGCAACTTTAATCCTTCAATATAATTTAAACTAAGGTAAATTAAGGATGCTAATTGCATGCAATTAACTGCATTTTTATATAAACTCACTAATCGTCATATATTTGCTTTTCTATGTTTTTTTTTATTACCCTTCCTTTATTTTATTTTTCTTACTAATTTTATAGCAAATAATTGAAAAATTGAGACAGTTAAAGAGCATTAATGATTGAATTTTAAAAAATTTAAGATTCCTTACTAATTATAATCTTAAAAGGGTTAAACAAAATAACAGTTCATTTATAATTAATTTGATGGTCATTTTAGCCAGTCAGTCACTACGCAAAGCACAGCGACTGACTGTAATGACTTCCAAATTGACTACTTTAGTTAAGGATTCATTCGTTGATCTCAAAAATGTTAAACAAAATCTGCAGTTCATTTATAATTAATTTGACAGTCATTGTAGGTGAAAAAGCAAGGCATTCAACCACAATGACTGTCAAACTGATTATTGACTGTAGTGACTTTTTTTTTTAATCAATTATGATATCTGAAATTTCTTTGTTTGTTCTCAAATTAAAAATACTTTCGACTATTCCTTTGATGAAACATGACATATATCAGTCAACCAAATTTAATTTGAAAAAGGTAAGCAGCCAAATACGATAAATATTCATTTCAATTTCTTTTGACCCACTCTTAAAAAAAATCTATTATTTATTTTAAAATCTATTATTTAATATACTTTCTTAAATATATTTTACAAAAGCGATAATTAACATATAATTTTTTTTGTCGAGTGCTAGTTAGACTGGCAGTATGGGTGCGCTGCTCTACTTTTACAACTGAACCGCAATTGGGTGTGAAGCCCGACTTCCTCAGTACACACATGCCTTAAGTTCCCGTTTATAGGGTAGGCAATCATTCATACCCCATTCATACAAGGAAAGGACAATGACAGGAGAGAGATAAAGAGAAAGTACATCCATTCCCGAACCGGGATGCGAACCCAGACCTCCCTATCTGAAGTCAGGCACGCTTACCACTAGACAGAGTAAGCGGCTTATTTGAAAGATACTAATGATTATGAAGATACGAACACTGACATTTTTTAAAACATTCTTCAATCTGTGTAACAAAGAGATAAGTATTGCGTATATAAAACTGCAGAAGCATTATATCTCACCTTTCACTACGAGTAAGAAAAAATCAGTTTTACAATTAATTCAAAATAAAGTAGAGAACACAAATAATTTTTATAACATTTATTTGACCAAATGAATGCTATTTAATAGGAGCTAATCTGATAAATTAATTTAAAAAATTCTTAGAACATTCAAATTTTTCCTATTTCAAATATTTTTAAAAAAAATAGAACGATTTTTGCTGTCCAAACTTAATTGCCTCCTAAAGTGACTTTCAAATCAGTTATTTTTAGTCATATTATTGGTCTATTCTTTTTTAATACAAATAAAAGGCATTCGATTTCTATTAAAAATGTTAAATTAATCATGGACAATTCAGAAAACTGCTTATATTTGTCAGCCCTTCAATTTTGAAGTAAGTTATATTGAATCGTAATTATATAGGTTTTGTATTGAGATCTACACGGACATCTAAAAAAATTCATTAATTTAAAAAAAAACGCATTACAGTTTAAGAGCATTGACGTAGTAAATCATTTCTTGAAATGCTTTATGTAAAGCCGTATGTTTTGAAGTGAGTCATATTGAGAGATAATTTCAAAGAAATTGTGCTGGAATCATGGATCCCTAGAAAAGATCTGAGATTATCCAAAAATGCAAGTACCACAATTTAAGATCATCGATCTAGTAAAACATATTTAAAAATGCAATAAGCTTAAATCCTTAGTTTTGAAGTGAGTTACATCCAATGATGGTTTCAAAGGATTTGTGACCAATTTTTTACGGATCCCAAATAAAGAGTTATGAATACCTAGAAATATGCACTAACATAATTTAAAAACATTTCTTGAAACACAACAAGACATCTAGAAAAGATTCTTTATATAAAGCCTAGAGTTTGAAATGAAGTATACTGAACGATGGTTCCAATTTATGAAAAAAACTTTACAGATTCCTAGAAAACAATTATGAATACCCAAAAAATGCGCGTGCCATAGTTTGAGAGAATTAATCCGGTAAAACGTTTTTTTGAAAAACTATACGTAAAACTTTAAGTTTGAAGTGAATTATATTGAACGATAGTTGGAAAGGACTTGGGCTGAAATTTTCACGGATCATTAGAAAAAGTCTACGAATACCCAAAAATGCACATACCCCAATTTCAGACCACTGATCTAGTAAAACATTTTTAGAAATGTAATACGGAGACCTTAGATTTGAAGTGAGTTATATTGACAGATAGTTTCAAAAGATTTGCCCTGAAATCTTCACGAGTCCCTAAGAAAGATCTAGGAATACCTGAAAATGCACATACCACAATTTAAGATCAATGATCCAGGAAAAAATTTCTTGAAATATAATATGTGATACCTTACAATTTAAAATAAATTATATAGAACAATAATTTTAAAAAAAAACTTGCTCTGTTGAGATCTTCATGAATCTTTAGAAAAAAATCTACTAACAAACATTCAAAAGAATATGCAAAAACAGTATAAGAGCAATGATTTATGAAAATATTCCTCGTAATAAACCATGCTTCTCAAAAACAAGCTTTCAAAGAGTGCATATGACACTGTATTTGCAATGAATAACTGTTATTGTTGTTACTTATGAAACTTGGTAGAGCCAAGCCCGCCCGTCTGAGACTGAGCGAATGAAGTCAGAAAAAGAACATCTTCCATTTTTGAGCAGTGTAACTAAAACCATGAGGGCGGAAGTATGACTTTGGCTCATAGATGGCAGCACCATCTGAATCTTCCAATTTAGAGATTGAAACCAGTGAAGACCCAAAGCCTGGCTCCAACCACCCCCAGAGGTATTAATTTGTAATGGGAACATGGTGGATATTGCAACCTGACACATTTTACTTGCCCCAGTCGCCATTAGTGAAGACGACGGATCTTCAGCTAAGCCGGGATTCGAACTCACCACCTTTCGGTAACGAGAACGACGCCCTAACCAACCAGACCACCACGCCCTCACTTATAATAGCTCATCATATAATGGTTGTCACAGTCTCATTTAACTGATACTGATTGGTATATATCTTAATACCATTAATTCTCAAAGAGTTAGTAAGTTGATGGAACTGTTAATCGATTCATTGTTGGAGCGGACATAACTAGTCGCCTGATTATGACATATTTTGATTAATCAGATGCTTACTGATACTTGAGCTATTGTGACAAATGATTATGTTAAATTTTAGTACTTAGTTTATTACACAGAAAAAATATTACATTGCCTCATATCGGTAAATAAGTTGTTTAATCAACTGATTATTCTAAATTTATGATATGGCACATCTCGATGTCGGATAACTACTTACAACTTAATTCGATAATTTTTTGCATCTGTATAACATGTATACCAACTGTAACATACAAATTCCAATCAGTGAAGGCTATGCTTCATTTAAACTGAATACTTGCCACAATCCCTTTTTTACATAGTGTGAAACGAAATTATAATTTGGTGAAATACGTCTGAGTATTCACTTAAACCGCAAAGTCACAACTGATGCCGAGTTTCATAATTGTAGCTCAATTGGTTTTTATATGCACACATATTTATTCATACCCTAGAGTGTACACATATTTATTAATTTAATACCACAGAGTGCACACATATTTATTCATATCACAGAGTGCACACATATTTATTCGTACTATAGAGTGCACACATATTTATTCATACCATAGAGTGCACATATATTTATTTATACTACAGAGTGCACACATATTTATTCATACCACAAAGAATAATGCAATTAAAATTGCAATATATTTATTGTGGTTTCAATATATATATATACATTTAACATTAGGTATTGAAAGGAAAATTATAGGAAAGCCATGATAACATAACGTCACAATAAACATCTTTACGTATATTGCATATTATTCAGCATTAATTTAAGATATAACTGATTTTTTTCATCAAAAATGTATCTAAATCTATTTGAGAATATATTATAATATTTTGAAAACATTTTCTATTTAAATGCATAATTTAAAGAGAATAATTTGAAAGTTTACTAAAGTAATCAGAAAAACACCTATAACCAAAAAAAAAAAAAGAAGTATTACGAAAACTAGGAAAACTAGCTGCAATCAGGTGATTAACAATAATATCAAGAAATATTTTTCAAGTATTATATTTATTCTAAAAGTAACAAATGAAATATTCATAACTTAAGCAGAAATTACTGAATATTTTCCTACTGTGAATTCATGTTATATAATGAAGGGAAAAAATGAAAAATACTTTCATTTCAAAGTTTATAAGAAATCAGATTGTGAAAAAGGAAGAATAATTTTATACTTTCTGTAGAAAAATATAAATCCACCTTTTCAAAGACAATGTGAATGATCATGATGGAAAACCTAATAAATAACAAGTAAGAGAAAAGAATAATTCGAGATACATTACAATTATTTAAAACTTTATAGAAAATCAGATTGTTGAAAAGGAAGAATAATTTTATACTTTCTATAGAAAAATATAAAATCACCTTTTCAAAGACAATGCGAATGATCATGATGGAAAACCTAATAACTAACATGTAAGAGAAAAGAATAATTTTAGATACATTATAATTATTTAAAACTTTATAGGAAATCAGATTGTGGAAAAGGAAGAATAATTTTATACTTTCTATAGAAAAATATAAAATCACCTTTTCAAAGACAATGCGAATGATCATGGTGATCATTCGCATTAATAACTAACAAGTAAGAGAAAAAAATAATTAGAGACACATTATAATTATTTATTATTGTGTCTCTAATTATTCTTTTCTCTTACTTGTTAGTTATTTGGTTACTTGTAAGTTAATAGATACAGTTTTCATATCCTGAATCGCTTTTGTTGCTTTTTAAATTCCATGGTAAAAATAAAAGATAATACAGATTTATTTGCTTGGAATTTATGAAAAGTATTTGAATAAGATAATTTAACCGACATTTAATTACTTTAAAACAAGGTAAAGTCAATATCCAGAATAAATATGAGTATTCAACAAATATGAGTTCAAGCAATTCACCATTTTAAAAGACAAGCATTATACAGATGATTTAAGTGATCGAAAATTCTTGAATTCAATTACTAAATAAAAGCTTGCTTTACTTGATTTAAATATTTATAAATCATGACTTTTCGCTTGGCCATCAAAGGATTAGATCTTTAAGTAAAACGTGTTATTAACTAAGTTAAAAATTTATTATTTTAAACTTGTGTAGAACTGAAACAAAAAAATATCAGTTCAAAAACTGAAAATTTATAATAAATATGAGACTAAAAAAAAATACGATAGTTGAAGTTATTTTTTCTGAATTATTTCAAATAAATACTGTGAGCAGTAGATTAAAGAAACTTCTTAGAATCTCAATTACAGTTATTTTATTTTCATATTTTTAAACTTTTTGATCTTTTGATGTTTTTGTCCCACTCTAGGAATAATTGGCAATGTTTTTATTAAAAAAAATTCTAAGCAAAAGATTTCCACAGGATTTTAAACCAAGTCAATAGAATATAACTTTGATCAATACTTGATCGCAGGAATGATTAAAGTAATTTACTTCCTGTACAGTCTTTGTACAAAAAATTAATTTACAAATGGACAAAAACAATCACTAGAACAACTTCAGAAATTCAAGGAAATGTCAAATCGAATATAAATTTGGCAACGGAATTAATTCGAGAAAAATAATTTAATAACAGCATCTGAGAAATTTGCTTTTTTCTTTTTATTTGTAAATGATCTGATATTAAAACATGCGACAAAAAAAGGGATTGCTTACTGAAGTATTGCTTATATAATAATTGAAATAAAAATCTACATATAAACTGGCAAAAATTCGTATTTTATTTTAAATTTTTATTTTAAAATTTTATATACGAAATTTTATATATTTGGGATATATTTTATATATCCCAAATTTGTTTTCTCATTCTAAAAAAGATAATTGTATTTATTTCTATAGATTAAATTAAAGTGCATTTATATGAATAAAAATAATTTTGATAATTTAATTAATCAGTCGAAAGTATAAATGCAATTACTGAAAGCCACGCTTAGTAAGAAAGTGTTGGTTCAACTTTTCATTCATTGAAATAAGTCAAACTAGACGTCTGACAACCAACAAATTTCCTAATGCAGTAGAAATTAAAATATGGGGCTCCATATTTATGCAACCCTGCTTTAAGAATCTAAAGCCTGGCTGGATTGGTTGCGGTGGCTTGGTTGGTTAGGGCATCGTTATCGTTACCAAAAGGTGGTGAGTTCGAATCCCGACTTAGCCGAAGATCCGTCGTGTTCACTAATGGCGACTGGGGTACATAAAATATGTAGGGTTGCAATATCCTCCATGTTCCCATTCCAAATTAATACCTCTGGGGGTGGTTGGAGCCTGGCTATGGGTCTTCTCTGGTTTCAATCTCTAAATTGGAAGATTCAGATGGTGCTGCCATCTATGAGCCAAAAGCCGTACTTCCACCTTCATGTTTTATTCAAAAATGGAAAACTCTCTCTCTCTCTCTCTAACTTAATTCGCCTAGTCTCTGACGGGCGGGCTTGGAGTTGCCAAGTGTCATCAGAAACAACAACAAAGATTAAAGGCTCTATTTTCATAAAATAAATGGTTGCAATGATTTCGCTTAACATCTTTAATTTTTCTGAAATCTGCTATTCAAAGTTTAATGACTAATTGTAAGACTTATTTCTTATTGCTTAAAGAAATTTACCAAATCATTTCTGAATCAAAATTTCAATCTCCAGTCTTCAATTTATTTCCGGGTTCGGTAAAAATTTTGCAACGTTTAAGAATTGTGTATATTTTAAGCTGTAAACTCATAACACACACACACAAATAACCATAGTGACAAATAAAATCAATGTTGTTTTTTTAAAAATTGAATATCAATTTTCTTACAAATTCAATATATGTTTTATGTAATATTCAACAATATCATTTCATTTATTGCATAAGTATTTTTATGAAGATATGTGAGACTTATAAAAAAAATTGTCAGTCACATGGTACAATTTTTTTTATTTAATATACATGTTAAGTTAGTCTTCTATAAGATGACATATAGTTGTTGCAACAATTATTTTTCCATCATACAAATTTCTAACTATTAGTACGAGGCGTACGAGTTTTGGCTTTTAATTATGTAAATTTCAAGTAATAATTGTTAAGGATTCCCTTCATAAAATTTTCAGTCTATCTCGGTACAAAACTACATTCAAGTAATCAGGAAGAAGGTTTTTCAGTAATTAAGCAAAAAAAAAAATCGATGTATGCAAGTCCTATGAAGGTTCTTCAAAAGAAAGAAGAAAGATTTTGTAAACACTTAGAAGTTCATGGAGTATATTTCGAGAAATTTGATCTTGAACGATAATTCAGAGAATTATTGTGTAATAGCAATCTAGATTCTTGGATTTATGAAGCATTCTTTATGATGATGCTTAACCCCAATTATTTATTTTCAAACATTCCAAATTCTATGGATTCACTTGAATAAGCTTAACAAAGAAAGTGAAGATTCAAAGAACTTGTTTTGAAACAAAATTATTTGACGTCAATAGTATTTTAATGGTACATACCAAAAGAAAGGAAAAACACAACTAAGTTTTATTTAAAAATTTGAAAATAATAATAAACTCTGGAAATTTAAAAGAATAAAAAAGATTGAATTCTTTTAATCTTTTTTACAAATTAACCTCTGTTTGAAGTCAATCTATGATGAATAATAATAGGATATTTAATATTTATTGTATAAATTTATAAAAGTGCTAAATTTCATATTATAATAATAAATCTATACAATATAATCATCATTCCACTCTTCTAACTTATTGGATTGTAATTGAACAAATTTTTAATTTTACGTAAGAAGATAATAGATTTCAAATATATTTTAAAATAAAGTTATAAAGCTGTTTGAACTGTATTATCAATAATACTCTATTCTATAACAAAAAATATATAGTCTTAACAACCAGGACATGTGTTAGAAAAATTAAGTATATAATTATTTAATTATTTTTTATCATTTGTGTATGACTACTAACTCAACAAATGAATTCATATAAATATTTTCGATACATTTTACAAAATTATCGAAAATATTTAGGCTCTTAGTATTTTCGAAGACATTTTCTTCGTACACCTTATATTTGAAGACGATACCCAGTAAAAATGTACAAGCCAACAAGCAACCAATTCTGTATGAAAATCTTCAAGATAGACATAAAAATGAAGATGAAGATGAAGACAAGGGTATTAATGAAGATACACTGGTGTGCAAAATTTAAGCAACAGGGGGTTTTTCTGTCATAACTCCGTAAGAAATCATTTGAGGGGCATATTATTCAAACATGAGACTTATCATTTTGTACTTAAAGGATGACGATAGCATAGGTGCGCAAAAATGAATACAATGCATGCAGTATATTATCAAACAAAAACAGGCTTAATTGAATTCACAGTATCCCTGCATAAGATCATCTGTCCAAGAGGAACAATAACAAACAGATGTTCCTTAGTATGAGATATGCTCTCCCCTTACTGCAATGATTGCTTCGCACCGTCTCCCCATACTCAGCTCCAGATTGTCCAGCAGTTCTTGCGGTAAGAGTTACAATTCCTCAATCAGCATCTATTTCAGTTGCTGCGTGTTCCTCGGGGATGCAATCGTGACGCAATGAGTCTCCCCAAAGTATCCCACACATGTTCTATGGGATTTAAATCACGGGAGTACGCTGGCCAATTCTGCAGGCGAAAAAAAAACCGAAACTAGTCAGCAAGCGCCATTGCTCAGCAACTGTGTACAGCAACGAGGAGACAAGTGTCGCAGTTTACTGAGGAGACAAGTGCCTTCACAAAGGTGGCCTATTCACCCACCGTCCCGAACGCTGCATTCCACTGACAGCTAGCCATTAGCGGCACCGTTTAGAGTGGTGCAAAGAGCACAAAAACTGGACATCTGATCAATGGAGTTGCATTCTCTTCACAGATGAGAGTCGTTTCAGTGCCACAAGTGATTCTCAACGCCAGTTGATTTGGAGAGAGGTTGGAACATGGTTTCATCCCAGTAACATAACGGAAAGAGACCATTATGATGGTTCTCGAGTTCTCCTTCTGGGGAGGCATTATGCTGAACGGGTTGATTGAGCTCCACGTTTTCGACAGAGGTTCTATAACCGGAGATCGATATTGTCAGGAGGTAATCCTTCCCCATGTGTGTCTGTTCCGAGGTGCCATTGGAGCAGATTTCATTTTTATGGATGACAGTGCACGGTCAGATCAGACTCGTGCTGTTCAGCAGCTACTGGAAAGCGAAGACATAACCTGAATGGATTGGTTAGCGTACCCCCCTGATTTAAATCCCATAGAACATATGTGGGATTCTTTGAGGACACGCATTGCATCACCCGGGGAACACGCAGCAACTGAAACAGATGATGATTGAGGAATGGGCACTCTTACCGCAAGAACTACTAGACAATCTGGTGCTGAGTATGGGAAGATGGTGCGAAGCAACAACCATTGCAGTAAGGGGAGAGCATATCTCATACTAAGGAACATCTGTTTGTTATTGTTCCTCTTGGACGGATGATCTTGTGCAGGGAAACTGTGAGTTCAATAAAGCCTATTTTTATTTGATGCCATACTGTATGCATTGTATTCATTTTTGTGCAACTATGCTTTCGTCATCCTTTAAGTACAAAATGATATGTCTCATGTTTGAATAATATGTCCCTCGGATGATTTCTCGCTGAGTTATGGCAGAAAAACCACCTGTTGCTTAAGTTTGCACACAGTGTATATTTTCCTCTCTCAATTAAGAAAATTGAATTAAAACTAAAATCTTTAGAGAAGAAAACGTAGGTTTTTGATAAGAGCCAGGACACAAAAGAAGCTATCATAAACATCTTCCCTAATCAGACTGTAAAATATGAGCGATTTAGCGATTAATCTAAATCATTTCTATAGTCTTTTTTCAAGAAATAACAAGTAAAAAGACATTTTATTTATCAAGCGTATATTAACGATTATGTCGATTACCTTGGATTAAAACTAGATAAAATTGATCTTTAAAAAAGTTTGGTAGAATTTACTATTTTCAATGTTGATTAATTGCCCTTTACTAAAAACATTAAGAAAACAAGGCCCAGAAATTCAAAAATTTTTAACCACTGGAATTAAAGACATGAGTACTTCACAGAATACATAATAAGATTTGAAGAAACTGTAACCCATATTCGTGTTACTATTAATTTATAAAAAATATAAAACAGATAATCAAAAAGTTGATAAAACAAGCGATTAAATATTAAAAGATGACAAACGCTTCTTAACACAATCTTTTTCAGATGACGAAATGTGATCATAACTTCTGCTACGTACAATATTGGTTAATTTCCCTTTACCGAAAACTGTTAAAGTCCAGAAACTTAAAAATTTCTGACTATTGGATTTAAAGATATGAAGTACTTCACATAATGCATAAAAATTTTGAAGGAGTTTTTATCCATACTCATGTTACTGTAAATTTAGGAACAATAGAATAGATCATTAAAAAATTTATAAAACAAGTGATAAACATAAAAGAGGACAGAAGTTTCCTGGTACAAACTTTTTAATATCACTGTAAATGTGATCGTAACTTCTGCTACATATAATCTCTCTTTATATTGGATTAGTGAGTGATTTGAACATAGCAAGAAGAACTCACAGTGCTATTGATTGAAGAATTTTTAAAGACTGACCCGAATTCATTGATTTACATTTAGTGCCCTCATAGTAGATAAAAAAATTCGAGTTCAAATGGGGAAAAAATGATGTTTTGAATACTCTTACGTTCGAAAACAAAGATAACATTATTAGAAAATTACAGAATTATCAATTTTCCATCAATATTTGATTCAAGCCAGGAGGATTCCAGAAGGGACAAATTGAGTGAAATTTTCAGATGCATAAAGTGGTAAACGACAAAATAAGAAAATATGTTAAATAAAAATTTGTGAAGTTCTTTTCACGTTTTAATGGAAAATATATTAATTATTAAATAACTTTAAAAACGAAATCATAATTTCGCTAAATGATAAATATTTTATTTTAAAAAATATGGTGGCTAACTTCAAGATATTGCAGCAGTAACATACGGAAAATATATGTATAAAATAACATCATCATTTATTCTTATAATACCTATTCTTCTCTTGAATTTCATGCCCTCATAGAAAATATTGAAACTTAAACCAAAATCAAATTTGTTTATTTATTATTTTATTTTGAATTCAATTCAAATTTGTTTATTACGAGGGTTACTCTGAAATTTTTGAGATACGCGCAGACGAGAATTTACAAAATAAAAATAACGGTTTAATTTTAAAATACAAAGTATTTTAACACAGAAGATGATTTTTTACTGACTTACTTCAACTTGTTTAGCGTAGAATAAATTTTAAACAGAAGAGAAAATGGAGTTGACGTGAGAACATTTTTGCGCTTTGATTTTCCACGATTTCAAAGTAGGATTAAGTCAAGAAGAATGCGTTCAACGGTTGCAATTAGCGTTTGGTGATGAATCTCCAGCTCGTGCTACTGTATTCAGATGGTTTAGAGAATTTAGAATAGGTCGCAATTTTCTTCAGGATGAAGAACACACAGGAAGGCCGCCGTCGGCAGTAATCCCGGATAATGTGTCAGGCATACGAAAATATTAATGGATGACAATCGCTGTACCTATCAAATGATACAGAAGGAACTTAACATTGGATCCGCAGCAATACACAAAATCATTCGTGAAGAATTACATATGAAAAAAGTGGTTTGCTGTTGGGTTTCCCATAATCTAACTGAGCACCAAAAAGAGGAGCGTGTCATAATCAGTAAAGAAACTCTTAAATTGCTAAATGATGGTGGCCACCGCATCATTTCTAAAATTGTAACAGGTGATGAAATGTACATACCGTTTTTTGACGTTCCGACAAGTCAAGAAAGCAAAGTATGGGTCTTTGAAGATGATCCCATGCCAACATTGGTGAAAAAACAACGCGCACTGAAAAAAGTGATGTATACCGTTTTCTTCAGAAGTACGGGATTGGTCAAAGCTTTCAAGTTGGAAGGACAGAAGACAGTAACAGCAAACTGGTATACCACTAAATGTCTTCCAGAAATTCTACAAGAGCTGAATGTTAGGAGACTAATGCTACACCATGACAATGCATCTTCACAAACAGCCGGATTAACAGTTGAGTTTCTTAAACAAAAACAAATTAAAGTGATCGAACATCCGCCGTATTCACCTGATCTAGCTATGTGCGACTTTTGGTTATTCTTTAATCTTAAAAAGAACTTACGTGGACGTCGTTTTCATTCAGAAGAAGAGATTAATGTGGCTATAAATGCATTTTTTTTCATCTATTCCAAGAAATGAATGGCTTGAGGCATTTAATCTGTGGAAAATTCGTCTAGAAAAGTGCATTGATGCTGGAAGAGACTACTTTAAACACACCTAAAATTTGTAAGTATAACTTTAAAAACCTAGTTGTTTCTCAAAAATTTCAAAGTGACCCTCGTGTAAGCGAAGTAGTAGTGAAAGTTAACATTTTCCCCATATAAACGGATTTGTTATCATATTCCATGGGACTGCTAAAAATTGCAAACTAACTTCTAATTGTGGAACTCAAATTTTGATTTAACCATTATATTCAGAATTTCGTTTAAAAAAATGGTAACATTTGAAAGCTATTGGTATTAATTCAAACTTGCGAATAGTGAGATTCTGAGTTCGAATTCCGGTTCAGGTATGGATGTACTTTCTCTTTCTCTCCTGTCTTTGTCCTTTCCTTGTATGAATGCAGTGTGAATGGTTGCCTACCCTATAAACGGGTTTCTATGGCATGTGTGTTTAACTATATACATAAAAGAAATCATCTCCAGTTATTCTCTTCAATGTGAGCTACAAGCATGTTAGAATAGAGCTCCAAAAATGTCCATCATAATCTAACCTAATTCAAACTTAAATATATTTACAATTTCCAAAGAAAAATCTGCAAAGTAATTCTGTTAAATGATGTCTGTAATTCTTTGAACTGAAGTCTGTTTAAAATATAATGTATTCTGTAAGATAGATTTGATAAGTCATATAATCATTACCCAATTGTTCTTCCTGAGTACAAATGAATTCGAAAAAACATTTTTTACGTGGATTTTTATTTAATTCTTTTTACGAAAACCTTTTTTAGTGAAAGAATCTGTTAATTAAATTAGTGTTACAAAATTTTAATCTATGATATCTCTCAATGAATCAAGTTTTTTATTAAATGTTATATGAAGCATTTTGTATAATACCTTGCCAATAAAAATAAAATAGTATAATGCTTTACTAAGCAAGTTCATGATTAAAATTTAAATTTAACTAACAAAGGTTACAATAATTCAATAACTAACAATAATTCTTGTCAGACTAATGATCAAATTATGCAATTAATGTATGGAAAGTTGCATCACAAATACACAAAAAATACTATTACATTAAGTATATCCTCGTTTATTAAATTATTGCAATTAAATAATTTTGATTGTTGTAATTCAACGTATTATTATTGAATATAATGCTTTTATAATAATGTGTTGGGGCAACCTCGTTACATATATCACTTAAAACTTTTTAACACTTTCACTACTACTACACTTTCATTTCCAATACTTCATAACGTTTTCATTTAATATTTTTTGATATAAGTAATAACACTTCAATAATGGTTGAAATTAAAAATTCAGTTCGCTTTATTGAAGGGCATGGCAAGGTATTAGATTTCAACATGCAAGAGACTATAAACATTTCATAAAATCATACACAAGAAAAGAAAAACACAGCATTCAATAAAATCTAGAAAAATTATTTACTGAAAACTTTTTTGCCTTTTATCTACATATTGTTTTACATTTGTTCTAATACCACTAGATACTTAAAAAAAAAAAAAAAAAAAAAAAAACAAATTACTAGCATCAATGACTGCTTAAAAAATAATTTATCACTAACTATATGCATCTTATTCAAAGTAAGTATTGGAAAACTAAACATTACAAAAGTACTTTCTATTTACTCATTTAAATTAAGTTGAAATTCTAAAATATTGTGCTTACATCTTTCGAATATAATATAATCAGAGTTTTTAACATCACAAAAACCAAAATTTGATATTAAGAATACAATGATTAAATAATTTTAAACAAATAAAAATAATATATAACTTTGCTTGATCCCAAATTAAAATATAATATTTAATTAATATTGATAAAAAATATTGGAATTTAATTTTATATGTGCTAATTTTTATTTTCAAATTATTAAAAATTGCTACAAAATACTCTAAAATTATATTCTTAGCATTAATTTCAGATTTATCACATGCAAAAGGATATAAGATTATATCCTTTTGCTATCCATGCTATAAGATTATAGCATAGATAGTAAATACAGACAAAAAAAATTTTACACTTATTAAAGTGTAAATAAGTTTTTGTCTGTCTTTGCTATTTACATATAAACAAGTAGATTTAATAGCTCAAATTTTTTGCCTTGGAACAATTTCTTTCAGCTTTAATTTCAATATTTTTCATAAATTTTCAACTGAATTTAGCTCAGGTGAATTTGCAAGCCACGAAATTATCATAATTGATCTACAGTTTGCATCGATCCAATAAGCTTTTATTTTGCATACGTGAATTAATGTTAAATTTTAGTTGAAGAATAAATTAGCCACTAGCAAGTATTCTGATAGTCCAAAGAAGTATGGTGGAAATGTATTTATACAG
>JAPDSC010136015.1:0-12738 GCA_026290005.1 Latrodectus geometricus | reverse complement strand
TTTTAAGTTCCTCACGCTTCAGTTGTTTCTTTAGATATTTTCAAACGGTTTTATTCGCCATTTTTCTTACGTCACGTTCCAACTCGGCTGTGACTGGAATGGATTGAGATTCCTAATCAGAAGCACGAAAAATAAAGCATCCTCTCTCGAACTCTCGAAATATTTTAATTTTCCTAAAAGTAATTTAAAATTTTCCATCGAGAGTTACTATTTTTTACTCCAACGATACGAAATTTTGAAGATGCATTTCTCGAGGAGTTTTTAACTTCCTTCAATACAATCACGACCTCTGGCGTAGGAAAAAAAATTTTTCAAAACCATATTGTGTTTTCTTGCATGTAATCTAGAGTGTTTCATATTCATTTGCTCTCAAATTTAAACATTGTTTCAGTTAGGAGTTAAAGTAGTTAAATTTTTAATTCACATTGCATATAAAAATGCTCAGAACATTGCTTTGGAGAACTGATATCTTATATATGAATTTTTTCGCAGCAGATATATGCTTTCATACTTTTAATTAAATATAATGAGTAAACATCTTAAATCATTATAATACATATATTCCAAACAGATTTAGACTTTGGCTACTGAACAAACAGAAAAATATAGTTTTTACTCTTTGAATCCATGTTTGTCTATGAGAGCTATTTAAGAGCTTTTTTGGTTTCCTTCTTGTGATATTTGAAGGACCACTTTTCTGATAAATTATTTTCAGAAAACAAGAAGAATCATGCTTTATAAACAATTATCATCTATTAGATTATTACTCACTACCTTGTATCCTTATTGTATGCCAAATTCGTTATTTAAATTAAAAATGCATTATAAAACAAAGATAAACAACTCAAAAATAAAAATTATAAAAAAGATATGGTATTGAATGAGTATTTTTGTATTATGAATTACTTAAAAAAAGGGTGCTTAGGGCAAAAAATTCTTTTTTCATCTTCGAACGTTTAAATTATGTATTCTATATTTGAAATATTTTTGAAGTTTTAATTCTTATTGCTGTTTTATTGTTATAATTTTTCTTGATAAGAATAGGAGAAACTTTACATGTAGCATAACATTGAGTCTAACCTAGGCATTTATTTTCATTTCAGATTGTACCTTTCGTCAGAAAAACAGGTTTTTTTGCAAAAAGAATACTTAATTTCCTTTAAGCAGTAAAGTTGTACAACAATTTAATTTACAAGATTTTAGTGTCAAGGTTACAATTTCTCTTTAATGATTTTCGCCGTTCAAACTCATTTATATTTGTAATCTTTTTGATTAAAATTTAAAAACTGTTTTCAGGAAATGAGCAGATAAATTAAATTTTTTCATGCGGTATTTCGATTTATGTTTTAAAATTGCCTTTTGGGGTATTTTACAATGAATAGTTTGAACTGAGAAGCATTTTGCTTTTTTTTTATTATATATTAATACCAATGGATACAAACCAAAAAAAAAAGTAACAATCGTCGAATGACTTTTTTGTTTTAACAGTATTACTCTTGTTTTTTGAAAACTAGGAAGTCTTTATTTTGAAATTATATACGAGTAAAGATTTCCAAAATTTCCTTTATAATATGATAAAAATGTGCTAAATAAATTTTTCTTTTCTTTTCATAATTCCTTTTTATTTATATTCTAGTATTGAAATACAATCTTTACCTGCATTTACTTTTTAACTATCTGCAGTTTTAGCTACAGCTGCGACCTCTAGCGGTGAAAAGTGTAACCTCAAAGATAAAGTCGCTTTCGTATTCAAATTACGCTCCATGTATATCATAGAAAAATAAACGTAAAGTTTAAAATGATGCTGCCTTAATCACATAATTATTTTATAAACTGTAAATGCGTTTGAGTTGAAATGGCATTTATATACTGAATGCTTTTTAACTAACGCTCACTCAATTTGCGGATAGATTTTTGTAATCGCCTTTTTTAAAATAAGTCGTTTTTATTTATTGCAAAATAGTCTTTAACTCTGCCAAAAAAATATATATTTTTTAGAGTTTATTGATTGAACTCAGATTTTCCCGTTCTTTTGTGTCTAACATTTTAAAAATCTTATATTTTTGAAAAATATACTATATTTGTAATGATAAAGCTTAGAATATAATTGAATTTATGAGTCTAAGTAAAGAATTCCTATTTATAACGAATTCAGTTTATAAAGGGATGCTCAAAGCTTTGAGTAATAAAAAAGCTGAAGAATCCGTACATTAAAATTTTTTTATTTCTTAACTGCTTTCCGCCAATCTTTTGGGTTGTGTTTCTACGTTAAAAATAAATGCTAACACGAGTTTTTGGGAAGGATCTTTTTATAAACTTCCTTCGAGTTTTCATCTGTGTGTGGAATCGCATAAACTATGCACATTCTAGTGAAACTTTGTTTCATATGAGTGGCAACGCCGTAAAAACGTTACTGGTACGCGTTCTGTTATCTTTTGAGTGTTGTTTTCTTCCTATTGTTTATTGCATTTTTGTCCAAGAGCGCACATAAATTACAAGTAACGATCGCTTTTGTGGATAGAACAAACCCAGGGTTTGTTTCTAAAAATGAGTTTAAGGAAAGGGAGTCCATTTTTCTAAAACAATGTCTTGTACCTATTGTTAAATAATAGATATAGAACTTGTTACTATATAATTTCATATTTGATTTCAAAAATAAACATAAAAAATATTTATGGGGCCACTTTGTAAACTGTCGTTTCCTATCTTAAAATAATTGAGTTTCCTTTTTTAAATTTTCTATTAAATAGCAAATCTTTGATGCCACATAGTTTAATGAAAATTCTTTAAATAATATTGAGCATAATAACTTAACATTCGATTCATAAAATATAGGTTGCATAATGTTGAAATTAACGCATTCTTTTTTCAGTTCTATGAAAGTCATGTATTTTATAACTGGCTGTTATGACATTCAATTAATTTTGTGTCTCAAATTTATGACACATTATTTGGCATCAAATTATTTATTATCTTCTAGGAATTCACAGAAAGCAAAATAAAATTGCTGGAAGTGTTTGTTTTATTTATAACATTCTCCACAGCCACCATCAGTCTCCCTTTCTCTTCCAAAAACAATTGTCTGACGTCATCCCGTTGCTTATGCAGCGCCATCTCTCCGTCATCGGAATCGTTATAAGACTGATTTTAATTGACTTTGTTTATTAATATATACATTATTTATCAAAATAATCTTCATAAATTGTGCACTGTTTTGGATGATGTTCTAATATAAAATCTATTTGAAAATAAAGTATTTTTCATATTTAAATGATACAGTATCTTGATATTACGCGACCTAATAAAAAGATATCACCATTCAAAAAATACCAAATAAAATTCTAGTGCGATGTTATTCACAATATTACATTCAAAGACTATTTCTGAAATTAAATAGGATTATCGGAATGCCTATATTAAACAAACAATATAATATAACACTATAATTATATTAAACAATATTGATGCATTAGATGTATCCATGTACAGTCTATTTATTGAACTTTATTAAAAGAAATTATACAAGATTTCCTGAATGTAGCTGTTCGCGCATTGTTTGTAATTTTCTTCAACAAATTCATCGAAAGTTAGGGCAATTATTTTTACATTAATTATAAAAGGAATATATTCACTATAAGAGAAACATGAAACATGGATTTGTTTTAAAAATTCGAAATAGCCATGCTGTTTTTTGAATGGGCAAAACTTTTCAAAATGCTTCTTAAATTTCAGCTTTCAAAGGATTTATTGAAAATTAATCTTCACAAGCTCTTCTCTTTAATTAGTTTCACCACGAAAGTAGAGTTTAATAAGTGAGCACATAACACATTAGATTTCAAATGCCGAAAATAAAAATGGCGGTGTAGTTAGCCCAATTTATGTTTGGCCAATCTAACAACCGAATTTTTAGCTTCCATGTCTTTGGTTTAATAGACGTGGGTTCGAATCATACCTAGGTATTGGATATTTGTATTGGTTTGGAATCCACTTTAAATGAAGTGTTTAAACTATACTTCTCGGTCTAATTAGAACTTGTATGCAAACTTTGGCTTACCACTTATGCCTGAGTGATAAACCAATCCAAACCAAAACAGATTTATACATGCTTTGTGAGTATATATATATTTGTGAATGGCTCTAGTACATTTTTCAAGACAACTGGGGCTTATTTCTAAAATATTCTTTAAATGCTAAAAATATCTCGTTTTTAAGAGAAGATTTTTACTATGAATTTTTTTTTTATCAATGAAGAAATTTTCCATTTGTATAATAAGCCATTGAAATGTTTGAACTTTATTATATTGTATAAGTAAACAAATATCTTGTAATTTTGAATCAGCATCTCACTACGAACTTAATATTTGAGCTGGCATCTTTCTAAATTTGCATACCGTACCAACAGAGACAGATTAAACATAATAAAAACTTGTATGCTTGGAGACTGATGATGTTCGGCTTGGGATCAGATATCAAACTGGTTACATTTTAAGACCAAAGGAAAACATTTTATGCGACAAGCTTCCTCGCGCAGTTCTAATAAGACTGCAATTTCTGTAAATGTAAAAAATACCTAAATTTTTAATAAAAAAAATGTACTAGGAAACATGGAAGTGCTATATCTTTTTTTAGTATTAAATAGTTAATAAGTCCAGAAGAGAATGGCAACTTTAAATCTTCATTTATATTATTTACGAACAGATATGAGAACATATGTATCTTTCTGTCTTGCGTCATCAAGTTTTCAGCGGAATGAAAGTTGGACCTGGAAACAATTCGGGAAGGCGAGAAGTCGTAAAAGAACTAGAATCTCTGCTTTTCCAAAGACATAAAACGAAACTTTCATTTTACCCTTGCCTCCTCCTCAGGGAAAAAACGTGCTTGCGGATTCAAATGCAGTTTTCTAAATTGAGTTGGTACGTGCCACGACAGGTCCTCTGCGATCAGGCCTTGCATTCTCCTCGCCAAAAGTTGTGCGTCTCTAATTTGTTTTAGAAGAGAGTTAGCTCTAATTATGTGCGTGGATTTTTTTTTTTTCCTCGGCACATTGGAAGAATATTTCAATGCAGGTCTTAAATGCGATTCCCAGTCGGGGTTTAAAAGTAACAAATGAATGTTTTACTACTCGTGCTTCAGCTGGTTTTCTTGCTTCTTCTCTCGTTTAGCTTTTCGGGTGGAAATTGTTTCGTCGTTTAGTTTTCTTCGATGGGGGTTGTGCTTATGTGTGGAAGACATTTATTGGTATTACCTGTAGACCGATGAATATCTGCGTGTGTTTTTTTTCTTTTAGAGCTAGCTTCACAAAAATTTAAAGGTTAAAAAATCAAGGCTCCTATGAGATCCATGAATGCTGGAAAATATCATGAACATATATTTTGTGATCTTGTCTTAATGCAAAATTTTGTAATTTTACTCTCCTCCTATTGCAAAAATACTTGTATTCGAAATTTCATTAATTTTATCCATGACTCTACACAGTAATATTAAACACAATATTTTTTTATAAGCAACATAATATGGTCTTTAGTATGATAGAACAAGGTGTAACAGTAATGTATAAGAAACATTGAATTTGAGTGATTATTTAAAATTGATTTCTTGTTATTTATATCAATCTTCACGTTACCGTACACAAAAACCAAGCCCTTTAGAATAAAACCATTCACATTAAGTTAGGTTGTAAGAAATGCTACGTAAGAAAACAAAAAAAAAAAAGATCAAAGAAACTTGTTTATTAATTTACAAAGTAAACAAGAAATTTCTTTTCTTGTTCTTAAAATTCTGCCCTTTTTAATGACTCAAAAGAACATGACCTTCACAAAATGTATCCTATTGTTAGTCATACAATTAACCACCATCGGCATCCAGCACCTTCTGCCAACATGTCTCCAGTTGTTCAACTCCCTTGCGTTAAAACTCTGGATTTTAGACGCAAAGAAGTCCATGAATGCTTCGCTCAAGTCTGATTCATTGGTGACGGATTTTTCCAGGGAATTCCAGATCATTGTCCAGGGAA
This sequence comes from Latrodectus geometricus, assembly GCA_026290005.1. Taxonomy (NCBI): domain Eukaryota; kingdom Metazoa; phylum Arthropoda; class Arachnida; order Araneae; family Theridiidae; genus Latrodectus; species Latrodectus geometricus. The sequence continues at coordinate 6,725 of JAPDSC010136015.1, read as the reverse complement.
TTTAAAATGTGATAATATGATGGTGTAAGGTAAGAAGGGTGGTTCGAAGTTTCCCAACTAAGTCACTGTATGGTATTGTTCTTTCTCGTGTTATCGACCAAGAACAGTTTCCTCCTTGCGATTAACAAGTGCTGGTTATAATGCTCGTTCTGTTGCGATACCTGTATATTTTCCCTATAATATAAAAATTATATTTTTCATAAAGTTTTTGAAGATAGAAATGCTATTGTTCATTATGTCATTTACATTTTCATTATAATTCGATATGAAGAACTTGGTAACAACTTTAAGAATAATTTTGAGACTGCTGGAACTTAAAACCACCAAAACCGAAAGTATCTATTTTTTTTTTTTTTTTTATTTATTTATTTATTTTTTTAAATTTGTCTAAAATCAATTTTTTTTTTATTTTACTAACATTACTTATATTCTCGCAAATTTTCGTATTCAATGTTTCTTGTCGAATTTAATTAAAAAATTTTCTTAACCAGCAATGTGAAAAAGAGACGGAATTAGGAAAGATTTAGTATCATGCTATGTTTAGTAGTACATAAATGTTAGTAATAGACATGTTAGTAATAACACCAAGATATGTATTTTCAGCAATGATAGAGACGAAATCCGCATGGAAACGGCAAATAAAGGGCATTAAAATCAAAGTCATTAAAATTTAAAAAAATGTTTGAACGTAAAATTCAAAACATTGCCGTAGGTGCAATAAATCTATTATAAACGAAGGTGCAAGAATGCTTATTTCCATGAATAAAACATGTAATTTTAGGATAATAAAACTTCATTCTTTCATTTTTTCTTCAAAATCTGCATTTTAAGACTTTGCTTGTTAAATTAAATAAAATTTTATGCTTATAGAAACAGATTTCTTTTTTTATTGTTAAGGGAAATAATTTTTAATTTTGTAGATTTTCTTAAATTAAAATTAATCATTACGTAAAAAAGTTAAGATTAAGTTTACTTTTTCGTTATTAAGAAAAATCTTTAGAAAAATTAAGCTATATAAAAATGTAGCACTTTCGTCAAAGTATATGTATTGTGGTAAATTTAATGCATTCATGAAACGGAATCCATTGTTCTTATTTAGTAAATGTGTTCTTCAAATGAGATCTAATTTAACATTATCAACATAGGAATGTTATTACGTGCCCTTTCTAACTTAAACGTGCACAGTTTTAAAACTGGAGTGTCCTCTACTTTGCAGTACAAATTGGCTTTTTCGTTTGCAGATTTTAATTGGAATGAAGCCTCCTTATCTCTGGCAGCGTATATATTCTGAACCTGAATTGTTGCGTGTCCGCACGCGCGTTATAAAAAAAAAAATGGTTTGGCGCTCGCCATCTGCCGTTGCTCTTACTAGATACGGTTTCTTTTCTTTTTTTTCGGCCTTCCACTGGGGGCAGGTGTTGATGTGCCAGGTGCTAGGTATCGTTTGAGCCAATGAGAGTACGAGTATCAAGTAAGACTCGCACGCCTGGCACGTGGGGGCCAACTTTGAGCACGCGTGCACCTGAGCTGACCCGTTCCGAAACCGAAAATAAGTTTTCGCATGTCGCTTTTTGAAGACGATTCTGTAAGTCTTCCGTTTTCCTGACGGTTTTCAAAGTATCGAATTCTTTTTTTTCTGATAAGATGTTCATTAGTTGGTGTTGGTCAAATCGAACGCAGGTATGGATAAGGCTTTTTTAATTAAATTTTTAATTTTTTTCCTAACAGATGTGTATTTTTTTGTTAAATCGTATAATTCAAAGAAAAAATAATTTTTATCACAAAAGAAAATTTTCTGAAATTATTCTCACTGAAATATTAAGCTTTTCCAATTAATTAGCTAATGATTTTTTTATTTTTGATTTCTGACTTTTGAAGCAATTATATATTTTTAATAGTTGCTTAAATTGTTAAGAAAATAAATAGGAATGAAGAAAATTAGGGAAAAATTAATTTAGAGTAAATTGGAGAATATTAATAAGTAAACTAAGAAATATTTTTTTAAAATCAAAAACATTAAGTTAGAACAAATAAAGAATTAGCTTTTTTTAATGAAACAATTCTGCGAAGTAGTATCAAAATTTGGGAAATATAAGCCATGACTTCTTTATTTTCAGGGATTTTTCCACTTTTAATGAGAAACTATTTTATTGGGTTGGAAAGATTATGTTCTTTCTCTAAATAATTTATTACATTTTCAAATTTGTTATTAGGACCGCATTCAGACATTGTCAACATATTTAACGAAAAATTCAGAGTATAAAAATCGGCTGAAGTTTTAAAATTTTCATGACCATGATAACAATAACCTATAAGTTTATTTAACAAATTTCTTTAATTTCGGAAAAATATATTGAATTGTTACGAACTTTTGTCTATTTTAAATTGGCTAGATTGAAAAATTCTCATTGAAAATATACTGACACTTTTGGCTAAATTTGCTGCATTTAAAGAAACGTTTTCTTTTTTTGTCAGTTTACTAGATATGAAACTGAAATTAATATGGAATACTGCACATTTTCAAATTACTTTTTTATATCTGAAATTTAATCTAAGTATAATGTAATAATTTAATTTTTTAAATTTATAAAATGTTTGCAAATTCTAATTAGTTTTAAAAATTTCCTTTCAATATTTTTTTTCAGTTTGAAAAAAAATGGTTTTTTGAAATGTCTATACCAATATTACATTCATTTTAATGATGCGAATTTCAATTCGAAGAATATAATGAGCGCCGCCTTCTTTTTTCAACCTATTACCACATAATTTTAAAATCCTTTTTTGATTTTTCTGCATTTTAGTAAGTTTATTCAACTTGCATGGTACATATAATTTTTACTAATGATCATGTTCACTGTGCCTATTTCTTGTAAAAATTAAAAAAAATTGCTTGAGTTTATACGTAATAAGATCAATTAATTTTTTTTATGCTTAATGTTACTTTAATTCAGTTTTAAGTAATTATTTTACAATGTATTCTATTTTTTTATAATTTCTATAAAATTATTTTATTTTATTATTATTAAAATTATTTTATAATTTCTATAAAATTATTTTACATAAGCAATTGATTTTTTAGAATTTCTTTAAAATAAAAATAAAAAAATACGCATTATGATTAATTTTTCTTATTCAAACAACTTTCTCTTTCTAAAAATAAAAAGTGGTAAAAATATTTTGATATTTATTTTTTTTTCAAATATTCCCAACATAATGGAAACATCAATTCCAGAAATTCATATAAATTACGATTTCTGGAAAAAAAAAATTTTTATTATAGCTATTTTTTTTTTTTTTTTTTTTTTTTTTTTTTTTTTTACTACTTTTGAAAGATTTTATCGTCAAAAGTTTTGTCGTTTTTGATTTTATTCCATGTTCTTGTTCTTTTATGGAATACAGATCTTTTTTATTAGCCTTTTTTAAAATTCAAATAATTTCTGTTAGTTTTGTGTCAACAAAATTGCATGACATTAATGAACAACAGATGTCGCTGCAGATGCAAATAAAACCGCCCACTTGGTCTAATAGCGGAGTCAGAAATAAAACAATGGTTGGGTTTTCCCTATTTTTAAGGTCGAAGAACTTTAGACGTAAGTTTTGTTTATTACATTAGCAAAACTCTTCATAGAAATATGACTAAAAGAAATAACCACATTAATTCATCATATTCATCTTTAAAAAGAGTCAAGGATTGCATTCCGATATTTTCATTTGGCTAAATCTCGAAAATATGGCAACCATTTAATACGAATTTCTAATTCTAATAAATTTCTTCCAAATTTTGAACGATTTGAAATTGAGTATTTTAACTTTAATTAAATCGCATAGTACTTAATTTAATACGTACTTTAACAAATGTGATTGTATGAATATAGTGCAAGTCTCAAATTTTATCAGAGAAATTATTTTTTATTAATTTTCATTCATGAAAAATCTAACGAATTAATGAACAAAATTGGAAAACAAACCTTAAGTTTTAATGATTAAGAAAAAATAAATTTTTATACAACTTCAGAAACTATATTTTCCGGCACAAACAGTAAGATTGATATGTTTTACAGAAGAGTACAAAAAATTCTTGGAAGTTTATTTAGGTTAAGAAAATAAGAATTCCACTAGGAAACTAGGATGTGGGAATACTGGCTGCATATGTTTTAAATCTTAACTGTTCCTTTTTTCTTTGTTTAATATTGTTTGCTTAGTTTCTTAATCAAAAATTAGCATTAACATGCTGGAACAAAAGTCGTTTTCTCAACAAGCAAAATAAACGCGCGAAATCTCTCACGCAGTCTACCATCTACTTCCGCTTTTTCTCGCGTGGAATTTTGCATATCTCCTTTCATCTTTGGCTATCGTTTTTCGCTGATGATCTGTTGCAAGGTCAGATGCAGGCCATCATAAATGAAAGCGAATAAAAAAAAAATGAAAGGATGTGTTTTGGCCTTGAGAGCTAATTATAATGTGATCTGTAAAGACAGATGAATGCTTATTTACAAGAAAGGAATTTGAGACTGTTTTTTCCCCCTCTCTACAAAGAATAATGATCTGGTTCATTTTGTCTGTTGCCAAACGATGACATAAAAAATAAGCGAAAAAAAGTTTATGCTAGTGAGATAATTTCGTTTGGTTTTCTGTTTTTGTTTATGTGAGGCCAAAAAGTTCATTAATTTATCTTTGTTTTTGTAGTGGAAACGGTAGGTGTCATTAATTTATAATTATTTCAATATTTCTTGATTTTGTTAACATTTTCCGATAAAGTTCCAAAAACGTTCGAAAATTTTTTCATGCTGTCAAACCTTGCTGTATTATCATTTTTTGAGCTGTCCGATCTATGATTAAACAGACATTTGAAATTTAAAAGTGGAAATTTTACTTTAAAAGAATTTTATAAACTACTATCTGACGTAGCTGAAAATTAAATTTTAATGTATTAATATATTTCTATTGAAAAGTTATTTGATAAAGTCTATATTTATTTAAATGTGTTTTAGATTATAATATCGTCATATTTTCTGTAACGTAACCTTTGAATTATACCAATTACAAAATATTAGAAAGTTTACCAAAATGTCGACTGATGAATGCTGCATATTTGCACTTGATATTGATAACTGAACATCGAACTTTAGCAATATTTTTAATGAAAATTAATGCTATCAAATTTCTTTATATAATTTCCATATTGAGCATCAATCCGTTCAGTATAACATTGAAAGGTCTAGACTGAGATGGAATAGAAATGCTTACCAGCTTGCATGAACAGCAACCTAATCATTGTTAAATATGGTTCACTTATTTAGTGCAGTTAAAGATGTTTACTTTCATTCAATAATTGGAATTTTTCTCACCAATAAGACAAAAGTAGTATTAGACATGTGGACAATGGAGAGACTCGTGTTCATTTAGCTAAATTAGTAATCTTGAAGAAAAGTTGATAATAGGAGCAAAGTTGTTGAAAAGTAATCCATAGCTCAAGATTACCCAGTTTTTTTAAATAGAAAAATAGTAAGAGTATTTTTGAAAGTTTATTGGAAGATTGATTGGCAACATTTGTTGTAAAACTTGTTTGGTCTCAATAAATCAGTATTCTGTTGTATCAGAACATACTTTCCTGTACTTAGCTCAAAGTTGAGCTGTACTCATTAGGTGGAAGCAACCATCTAATTATTGGTTTCTTCTTAGTTGTATCACAGTATCGTAATGGTATCTTTGTAACTGTAACCACAGATTAGTATCTTCGTAATTTAGAAGCAGCAGAAGATACCTAATACTTGATCTACCACCCACAGATATGTTATTTCACTTAGAGGATATTGCGACCACGACTTACTTAACGTGCCCCTGCCGCTTTTAGTGAACATAATGGATCTTTTGTAAAGAGTCAAGATTCGAATTCATTACATTCTGATAGTGAGAACGACGTAATCAACCAGGCCTTAATCAACTAGACACTAATCTATAGTGCAGAAGAATATATATTACTTCTCACATTCTTTTCATGTGTATAAGCCATGGTGCTGGGAAGGTTCTTCAGAATATTCTCTGTGAACCTGCATTGTAAAGCGCGAACATAATCTATAGTTTGACAAACCAATCCGGAAAATAAATAAGGTGTTACATAATGCTTTAAAACAGTTCAGACCTGCTTAGCTATTATTTATGTATTCAAAGTTCTATGAATATATAAATATTTACATTACATTGATTAAAAGTTAAGCTATTGCTAACAGTAATTTATTATGCCCAATTATCTCGTTATAACATGATTTTATTCTATAAGCTTAAAGTGTAACTTCCTGTTTTTCATTTGGATATACATCAAACTTTAGATATTCAAAATCTCACATCACATAGTGGATACCCAAACAATTGAAAGTTTTTGGTTTTACCATCCACAGAATATTACCTTCTGTGAAGGTTTATTCCTATAGAAGTGGACTAGCCGAATTGATGGCAATCTCTCGGGATGGAGAACTTATTCCCACTTCGAAAAACAAGCCTTAAGTATTTGGAATCCATCGTACCGAGCTGCAGACAAATGCTACGCATAGGTCTTCTGTTCAATAGAACGCACGTTTTGATTCTCACTTCCTCGTTCCCATGGGCTCAAGACCTAAATGTACCTTCTTGATCGATGGCCCTGGCGTGCGAAGCATATGTTCCAATGAGGAGGCCAGGCTAATGCGAAATCCTATAATTTAGAGTCCTTGAATGCTTGATACTGT
>JAPDSC010135997.1:0-20920 GCA_026290005.1 Latrodectus geometricus | reverse complement strand
TATATATATATATATATATATATATATATACTCATTTTTATGAAAAATATCTATACAACTTTCTTAGAACAAGACTAGCACAACAACCATTAGTGAGATAATTGATGAAAGAATTACTAGTCCAAATAATCAGATAATCTTCGCAATCAAAGAAAAAAGTAAAAAAATATTATCATTTTGGATCAATTATTATTATATAACATATGAGAAGAGGTAAACAATATGCAAGAAGTAGAAATTCTTTAGGAAGGCTTCATGACTGTTAAGAAATAAACCTATTTTTGGTGAATGATTTTGAAATTTTTCCGATGATTAGCAACAGATTAAATTGGAAGGGCCTTTGGTTGCATGGCACATTCCTTATGAATTTCAGGTGAAGAAAACATTAAGTATTAAATCTTATTTCATATTGATGTCAAACAATATTTATACTTAATGATAACCAAGAAGCAGTTTAATACTTCCAGGAATTTAGCTTAAGTATTCTTTTTTAAAAATAGATTACTCCATGTAATCTATTTTTTAAATTTGCTTGGCATTTTGAATATAAATTAGAGATACAGTCATCTCATTAAGGGGTATTATGGTCTTTGGTGCCTATTGTTAATTTGTTTAATGTATTTTAAGCACAAAATTTCTTTTTATAACATTTTTAATGAAGAGAACTTTATAAATGTTATTCTCAATTCAAATTATAATTAATACTCACAATAAAATAATTCTTACAACATCTATTAACCTAAATACATTATAGTATTTGACTTTTAACTTTTAAATATTATTTAAAATATTGAAAATGAAGCAGCAGATATATAAATTCAATTTTTACAATGTTATAAACTAAACATATTCATACATAATGAAAATTTTGAATCTTAAATGAAGAACTTATGAGCTTTACAATCCCCTTAAATTACTTTTTAGTTTATAATAAGATATTTGAATCATCAGTTTATTTTTAGTCATAAATTAAAAGATCATAATTTTAGTTTTATATTAGAAAATTTTTCAACAGTTATGACACAAAAATTTTTAGAAATCAGATACGCAACTAAAACTTGGAATCTTCAGGAAAAATCTGAATAGTCAGTTAGCATGATATTGGAATACTTGAAAGAAAGAAAACGCAAGTCTCACAAGATAATTTTATAGGTATAGTCAAGTTTGTTTACAATTTATGAAAATTCCAGAGAAATTTAAATTAATTTAGAAAAATTCTCGCTTTTTTTCTGAAATAATAAAATTATTTTCATTTTAAGAAAATTAAGTACACAATAAAATTGATAAGGTTTTTGTAATCTCTAGCTTGGTGAATTGACAAATAGATTACTTGTTGACAAATAATAATAGAATATAATTGAACAGAAATAAAAAAATTAAAAATTAATAATTTGACATACCAATCAAAATTAGCATAATTGAAAATTATTGTACAAATTATTGAAAATTATTGTACTTCAATTTCATTCAAAAGAAAATTTTAGTTTCAAAAATAGATTTTTAAATGGGAAAATTAATAAAAAGACAGTTTCATTTAAATTTATTAAGAACAAAAAATATGTTTACATAAAATATAAAAATATATATACAATTAATACAGTATTTTGTATTCAAAATCAAGCATAATGAAAAAATTAATTCCTAACAGCAATCAATCTTCTTTCATAAAATAATAAGGAAATCAGAAGAATTTAGCATATACACCATCTTACCACATCAGCAACTCTCTGCAACAAGCGCATGAACTGTCCTAAATGTTGCTGTCTCTCTGCTAGTTCACCTCGTCCAACAAAATCAGTTCTATATAGTGAAGTTGCACTGTCAACAATCAGCAATGCATAGCTAAATATATAATTTTTTGAAAAATTACTTTAAATTTAAAAATCTTGATAGTATTTCTAAAACAGAAAAAATTAAAACAAAATTTTAATTTCATATACTACCATTAATTAGGTATAATATCTGAATGAAATTTATAGAAGCTATTTTTATCCATTACAACAAATATAATAAATACAATATTTTAAGATAACCAAGTTTCCTTTTTTGTGACTTGTAAATATGATGTAAATCAATGACAAAATAAAATATGAAAATTTTATAATTAAACACTTTCTTGCCATTTTTTTTGCCAAAGGTTCAATTCTAAGATATTATTATAATAAAGTTGTATTAGCTGTACAAATACACACAACTTTTCTAAACATAATTCACATCATAATATTAATCATACATAGTTATATATGAACTGAGAAAAAAACATTAACAGAATAGCAATGTTTGGATCATATGCACAAAAAACAATAGCTTAATATCTTCTATTAATGTAACTGACTTGTTCACTCATGCTGAGCTTTACATGATACTGAAATGCAATCTTTTTATTGACTAACAATAGTTTTCAGAACATCATACTAATTGCAGTTAATGACTACCGAAGATATGCACTCTTTGAATATGCAAAACAAATTAAAAATGATTTCTGAGAAATTTTAAAAAACACAACATAACGATACAATAAAAATGCAACAATAAATTTGGGGAGGAGCATAGTGGCCTGGTGAGTTAGTGCGTTGTTCACATTGCTGGAAGGTAGTGAGTTTGAATCCTAGCATAACCAAAGGTCTGTCATATTTCCTAAAGATGGCTAGGCCACATTAAATATGTAGTGGTCACAATATTTTCCAAGTGAAATAATACCTTTGAAGATGACAGTCAAGTATTCAGGGGTCTTCTGTTTGATCCCTGCTTCTAAATTACAAAGATTCCAACCCAGTTGCTTCCATCTAACTGCTAGAGCCAAATTCAGAGCCAGGTAAAGGAAAGCATGCTGGTGCAACAACATATTAAATTGATTGTGATCATTATATTCTTTAAATAAAATGATATTCTAAGGGGTGCCAAGCAGTAAGAGGTATTCTACTTGGTCTCTAATTATGAAAATTCTTACCTAACTGGTAAAGATCAACTATGCATTAGATACAGGGAAGTACATTGGAGCATATATGAATATGTAGCCAAAAGAAACTCGTTTAAAAATTTATTAGAATATCAGTGTTTAACTATGATTACAGTAAAGATAAAGATCCATTCACGATTTTGCATCAGAACTGAAAACCATAAAGAGGACAAATAAATCTCCAAACCTAACAACTGTTTTGACTGTTATGTTGAACTTTATGATACATATTCAATAATAAAAGTTAATGAAATATTGCCTGATGATATTTTGGGAAGAATCAAGTTTTGTAGATAATTCATGATTACCAAAGTCATCAGATGTTTAATAGTTTAAGCAGAACTTGATATTAATCACAGATTTTATACAAGATTTTGGTTGAACTTCTGAACTTCAAGGGTAAGTTGGAATCACTACTAATACAAAAGAAAAGGTTATAAATACTTTCCTTGGGATATTTAAATAACATAAATGTAAAAACTGTGACAGAAAACTTCTATTTCATCAATTTCCTACAATTCACCCTTTTTTAGCATAATATTAATTTTTATTTTGTCACACTGTTTCAGAATACAATGGAAATAGCTATTTTGCTATTTTGAATATATCAGGTTTGAATATTACACTACCAGATTAAACCTTTTGCACAGAAATTAAATTAATACACACACACACACACATATAACAAGTCAAACAATAATTTAATTACGGGAAAAAGAAAAAAAATTAACTAAAAAATTATAGGAAAATCAGTAAATATTAAGTATTTCAAACTAATAAATTGATTAAATAAATGAAAATATTTAAGAATTCATAACAATTAGAAGATAAAAAAAATATTTATAAAATACACAACAATTTACTTTTAATTTCTGCAAATATTAATTCTATTAGGAATTGAAATATTTACAGTTTTTAAAAATTAACAAGAACTTTCAGTAAACATTTTTAAAGCTTTTCATTTTGAAAGTTTTAAGAACCACATCAACGAAAACGTTTCAACATAATTTCCTTAAGTGAACAAAATTTTAAAAAAATTAATATTATTTCATTATTTAAAAATTATTTAATTAATTAATATTATTTAAAAAATTAAAATTATATATTTTTAACTCTTCATAATATTAAAAGCAGACAAATTTATTTTTAAAATAGATTCAATATTTTAATTTCTAATTATCTATTATTGAAAAATTATTTTTTGAAAAGTCAGCTTTTATAATAGTTGATACATGTGACAACAATGTTCAATTTAGTTTCAGTGTGAAAGCAAGAGCTTATTTGACAGTTTTACATTTCAACTTAGAGTTGAACTTGATATTAAAATATTTAATATACAAGTAGTGCAATGAATTAAAATAATAGTGCAATAAGTAGTATTATATAATTTTTTTAATATTTTATTAAATCCAAAAACAATTCTATGAAGGATACAAAAAAATCTAAAACCCAATATCTCTAATTATAAGCTGAAATTTTGCTCATTCAAAGACAAAAATTCAAAAAAATATTCATAAGGAGTTTCAACAATATATTAAATGTTGTAATAAATAATTTTAAAGTCAATACCATGCTAAAAAATGAAAACCTTCCAAGTAAGTCTGAAAAATTAGTACATAAATAATTTAATAAATTTTTAAACCATGTGAAAGATTTATAATGTATTATTTAATGCATTTGGTTTTAAAATTAAATTAAATAAGTAGTTTGTATACAATGGAAACTACTCAAAATAGTTTTTGTACTAAATTATGAATAATTATGTTGATAGTTTTTTAGTTTTTTTTTCCAGTGAATTGAGAAAAATAAAGTTATTTTCAACACAATTAAAAGTTTAGTATATATAAATAATAGTTTATCATAAATCAATATGCATGGTTAAAAAAAACAAAACAAATATACTAGTTAACAAGGTTGTGTGTGTTTATATATAGAGTATATTTTCCAGTATCTAACTTATTACCATATTTTTCTGAATATAATCAATGGATTATGTGTTAAAAAAGTTTGGACTTTTGTTGTGCATATTATACAGGACCACAAATAATATGATAAGAAACATTCTCCACCAGAAAAGCTCTAAAAGAAATGCTGTTTATGTTTCATAAAATAAACAACAGGTGGTACCACGACATAACTGATTTACTTTAGTTATAATCAGCTATGTTCAATAATGTTTAAGAACGAATTAGGTTCTTGGGAAAGATATTACAATTGCAATTCACAAACGTCATTTCATATCTTGTCTTGACCTGAGCTGTTTCTTTCAGAACATATTGAAGCTAGTACCCTATATCATCAAGTGGAAGCAAAATAATACAAGTTACACAGCAGAGTTTAAACTAAAAGCATAGAGAATGTAAATAAAAAATGGCAATAAACATATTAATGTAAAGTGAAAAACAAAGCAAACACAATACAAAAGAAAAATGCATCCAATCCACAGTTCAAAAATGAACCATTTTTTATGTTTAATTATTAATGAAATAAACATATTTTAATTTAAATATATGTTTAATCTTGTTTTAAAAGTTATTAAAAATTAATGTTCTTGATCAAACTTGTGCTTTCATTTCAATTTATAACACTTTGCAGTGAGGAGGATCCAAGCAATCTTTTTTCAAATATCTTTTTTTCTGTTCAATTTATAATATTTTTGATCATACTGTGTATTTATTTTATGTGACACCCATATTATCAGCAGTATATATTTTAGACTATTTGCCAAAAAATTACCGTGGATCATGCAGCGTTTTCTTTTTTTTTTCCCATTTTTACTTAAACAAAAAAGTCTTGTAGATAATACAGCCCATGTATATTATTTACAAGAAAATATGATACTATTTAATTTCCTTGTTATCCTATCTAGTTATTTTTTATAGTAATTAAATGAGAAAAGCAAGGCCTAGCCTGCCTGAATTGCAAAAGTACTAAAAGCAAATGTTTGCTATTATCTGTTATGTGTCATATGTCAAATAGAAATTATGACAAGAAATTATTGTTCTGCTCAAAGTTTCAACAGTATGTCACTGTTGTCAATTGATGCTACTATTCCTGATTATAGTTGTACAGTATCTATAGTATTCATAAATTGTTTTTGGAGTAAGCTTAATGTTTTTTATAGTGTATCACTAAATGATTTTAAAATGGATGATGAATAAAAAATATTATAATGACTACAGAACAGAAGTTATTCCCCATACCAGGGGTGGCCAAGACGTTGACCGTGAAGACATTTTGGGTAGTCCACACAACCATCCCAATAATGACCTGGATATTAACAATTTAATTTATGACTTATGACAAAGAATCAATGAATTATTAAAAATAAAAATTTACTACAGTCTATGCTTTAAAACCCAAAACAAACTGTGCAAAGATTTACGATTTAAAGATTTATGATTAAAGGTTTACGATTTAAAACCTAAAACGGACATGATGAGCGCAATTAAGACATTCCAAAAAAAAAAAAAAAAAAAAACTATAGAAAGGTTTGCATCTCAATTAAAAAAAAAACATGAATTGAGAAACTTCAAAAGCATGGAGGAAGAGTGCATCCATAATCCAAAGCGAGAGATTTTGCTAAACACTTACTTGTTTTTTAAAAATTTCAAAGAAGATTCACTAACTTCATTAGGTTTAAAGAAATACTCAATTTTATGATATTTCCATTTAATGAAAATGTCAACATTGATGGAGTATCAGAAAAAATAGGACATTTAATAGGTATCACATCAGCTACGGTCGAGGAAGAAATTATTAAATTAAGATGCGATATATTTCTTAAATCCAGAGCATATTTAGCCATACTGATTTTTGGAAATTAATTTCTGAGGAAACGTTTCCAAATATTTACAAATTGATTTTGCATTTGAAATCATACTTTGTATCAAGGTATCTTTGCGAATCTGCTTTTTCAACTATGAACAAAAAACCAACATTGGTCGCATTTAACAGATGAATATTTAATTTCGTGTTTATGCATTGCAATAAGCTCGTACCAACCAGAATATGATAATCTAGTCGCAGATATACAGTGCTAAATTTCAACTAAACGGAGTGAATAGGATAGTCAGTTTTTGATATATGAATACTTTGATTATTTTCGTCAGTAAATTTTTATTTTGTAAATATTAATATTAAGTTTTTTTTTTTAGAAAAATTACATTATTTACCATATTTTTTTGTTACCGAAAATAAATATGTACGTTAATTTAGCTCTGCTATTGGTAGACGGGCTGCAATTTTTTAAATGTGGAGTAGACCCCGGATCCCAAAAGTTTGGCCACCCCTGCCCTATGCAATACCTAGGCTTGTTTGGTAGAACAGTAAAAAATATGACTTTGGAATTAATAGTAGGAAAAACACATAAGTGACTGGAAATGAAATTATGGAGAACTTGAAAAGTGGTATGGTGCACAAGCTAAAGAATGTGGAATAAAAATAACATGTAACTGAAAGAAAGCATAAAGAAGTTGAGGAGGCTTTATTTTTGTGACATCAACATTAATAGAAAAAGATGTACCTGAAACTGGTCAATGTCGCAGGAAAAATCTTCAGAGGTTAGGCGACAAATAGGACAGATTCAGAGTTATTGATATTGATGGATAGTCAGATCATTGGAAAAAATTATTTAACATCTTCCAGATAACAAAAATTAGAAAACATTATCTGCTGATAAAGAAGCTATATATGTGTTCAAAGCCATTGTTTCAAGCTAATAGAAAAATTAGGAATTTTCAGAATGTAGTTATACTACTACAATACAGACAAGTTTAAATTATAAAAAACTCTCTGTAAAAACAATATCATCGAAAAAAGATACTGCTGCACCATATATAAGAAAAACAAGGAATGAGTCACCAGTTAGACAAGGAGCAATACAATGGACTATCACCAGCTTAAATTTGTTATGATAGAAAAATCTTGGAAAATTCTTTTGGATTATAAAAATGATATTACAACTTTGAAACAATGTGTAAAACTGATAGAGAAGATGAAAATGAAATAAACTTGCACTGTTGAAAAAAGTACCATGTTGTGAAAATGTTCCAGCAGATACTATTCAGAATAGGTGGCAAATGACAAATTTACGAAATAACCAGTAACCATGCTATAGAAATAATGAAAAAAGAGAAGTAATAAGAGAGGTGCAGAAACCTTTAGATGATATGAAAATTCTCATCCATATTAAGAACTCAAGAGGACTAAGGCAGAGTACCAGTCCATCACCAGCAGAAGGAAACACTAATTGATATATTTATTATATTATCTCTATTAAATTCTTTAAACTTGCAATGAAATGTATAACATATATAAATTACCAGTACAAAACTTTATATTTTAACTTGACACATTACCAGCAACTGTTTCTCTGATTCACCATGCTCAGGCCAAATTCTATGTAACTTGAGATAAATAAAGAGTTTAGTTAATTCATAAGTGAGAAAATTATTTACAATGTTCATTTTTATGCACCTATAATTTAAGAATATTCACAATTTTACTAACTAGCAGCTGATCTCAACCATGATCCAATTGACACAATGATAATTTTGATTACCATTAAAGTGCTTGAACAAAATTTTTTTTAAAAATCTTTATGAATTCAACCTTTTGCAAATTTTGTTTGCACTATTTTTCTACGATTAAGAAACTTGAATTAACATTTTTATTGGAAAATCATAAATCTCCCATATAATAGATTCTGCAATCTGCAGATGTTAAAATCTCTGATTTTAAGCAATTCAAGTGGAATTTCTCCCAGTTAACCTAAATCTCGTCTTAGAGCCCACGTATAATAGCTTCAATAGCCAAATCAATAGCTTCAAAGCAAACTATCATGAGGTCTTTTATAAGAAATGATCATGGCTTGGAATCATTTTATGGAATTGATATTCTAGGAGCAATAAATACCCATGTCAATCAATGTTGGGTATGAAGATTGTTGGAAAAATATCAAGATCATTTTGTCATCAAGCGGACTTTATTAAAGAAATTACTATAACTGACGATTTAAGAGAAGACTTGCGACTCTTCTATGAGCTTCAGCAAAGAAATCTACTGTTGCTTGAAATTTCCTTCAAAATTTTTTTCAATGTAGATTCAGGTGTAATTTATATGTAAGGATTAAATAATTGAGGTCATAATAAATGAAAAGAAAAAAGAGCTTTCGGCATCAAACAAGAAAATGATGTAGTGTTACAAATGTATCAAAACAAGCAGATGAATGATTAACAATAGATAATAAGAGGTACTTTTTTTGTAAAAAAAAAACAGTGAAGTGCTTTTTCTTACATCAAAAAAAGATGAAAAAGTATATTTTCAAAAATGAGTTTTGGAATAGAAAAATAAGATAACTTTGCATGATTTTTCAACAATAAAATGAAAGAATTATTCCTGAATTTTATTTTGCATGTATTTATATTGTGCATACTAAATTATTATTTCTAGTAGTACTTCATGAAAGGAGTTTTTAGCACAGTTCGCCCAAAAGTTTGTTAATGATATTCCATTTAAAGCCTATGTCACCAATATGGAGTATAGTAGATTTGAAGACGGTAGGGCAGGGAGTGGTGTTTTCATTAGCAATATTGAGGACGAAAGTAGACTCAGCATCTGAAACCTTAATTATTGTTCAGTCTTTAGACCAGTGATAATAGTTATTGGAGCAACTCTTAATTATGCCCTGAACACTAAATTTTAATGAGCTTACTCCCTTGTAAAACCACGCCATTACTCTCTGTATGAAATCTTTAACTGGCCCACCATTGGTATGCTACCATCTGTCCTGTTTTGTACCTGTCATGCAGTGGTTCCTAGCTCGATCAATCAGCCATGGCAAGATTTAGAGGTGGTCACCTAAAATGTTAGGTTTTTGAATGGAAAGAAGGTTTTCCTTTCTACCTATTCTTGTTCCCTATCTGCCAGTCCAACTCATTTTCTTAATTATCTTTTTTGATAGTATATATTTTATAAATCCCTATGAGTTCATATAAGAGAGTACCTATTAGTAGTATTATAGAGAGTAGTACTATTAGAGAGTATAATAGTTTGGTATAAAAACTTTGTCTAATATTGATGGATAAAGAAATGAGTTCACAGAACTCTAGCCTTTTTTTTTTTTTTTTTTTTTTTATCCAGAGAGCCCTTTTCGCCGAATAGGCCAGACACTGGAGTGTACTGCATATATAAGGGACAAAAGAATTTATTCATGTTATCAACATTTGTCAAATTTTTAATCAAATTTCAGTAATCCATTGAATATGCTAATAAATAAAAGTAAATGCGTGAATTTTTAACACTTATCTAGAAAAAAATGTTCACCATTTCTTTAACATTATTTCATAAAATAAAACATTTGATAATTAAAACAAAACTATATTTTTAAACAAACCGGGATTCTGTCATCATAGCAGCAGCCTGGAGGACCAATCTTGATTGATGATCTGTATTCTGAGCTCTTGCGCAAACAACATTTTCTAAAACAGCTTCAGCAGAAAGTTTATATCTAAAAAATGTAAATTTATTAATTAAAAGATAAGTGAAAATACATTTTATCTTATCAATACTATTTATATAATCAATATATTATAACAATAAAAACCCCACTTAATTATAAACTTGTGAGATGCAATTTCTAACAGAAAAATATAAAACATATAAATAATCTAATTATAGAATTGAATCTTGGACATCAGGTTTAATTAAATTATTGCAAAACAGAAATGGTGATAATTAAATACCAAACAATCAACGTAAATTAAGTAATATATTTCAGACAGTAATTTAAATGAAGTATTATGAGTATTTAGTTTTAAATTGATAGTTTTTAAATGCTAATAGTATAAATATATATTGATAAATCAAAATTTTTGATAATTCTAAAAGTATATGTTCTAATATAAAAACTTAAGTTTTATTTTGCCAGATTATACCGAACATTTAATTTAAAAAATTTCAATTTCATTTTTTATATTCATTTTTTATATAAAATTGCAATAAAAATTTTCCTTAGGTACACAAAATCAAAGAATGGCAATTAACAGCCATTAAATGTAACATAAAGCTGTCAATGAAATTTTATCTTAACTTAGAAGACATTAAATGAAGAAGGCTGCCTTAAAACAATTTTACAAACAACACGTTTTTATTAACATATCAAATGTATCATAGAATCACAAATAAAATGCATAATTTTGTGATTCAATAAAATAAAATATTACATATTTAACTTGCATAAATGCTGAGTAAAAATTTTTGATAAAAACTACATAGATAACTTTTATTTTATTTTTTAAGGCCTGTTTACAACTCCAGATTTCTCGTCCGAATAAGCTATATGACATCATCAAGACCGAGAAATCAGTTTCTCGAATAATCCATTCGAGAGGGCTGTTTACATGTTATGATTTCTCAGACTCGATATTTTAACTTCTAGCATAGTTTCACTTTTGATATTCATTGATTGCTGTTTTGTTTACACACAGAGACTTTGTGACATTAGAATTCAATTTTATACATGCATTTTTTTTACGCCGAATATGTACTTTAATAATTAGAACAGAACATTAAAAATATTGAAATTGAAAACCTGCTTTAATTAAAATATTTATAAATATTTTCAATATATTAATGAAATGTTTCAATTCTTCATTTCATCTAAGAAGTCTAATGTATACTATAAAAGCTTAAATCAAGAAATGCACAATATATTATAATTTGCAACATAATCAAACATTTATATTAATAAGTTTTTAACAATAGGAAATATAATGTCAGTGTAAGAAAGTAGCTTTCATTGTAATAATAAGAAATAACATTAAAAATTTTGATTTTGCTATTCATCAAAATATCCAGTTGTTTATACAGAATCTAGCTATTTAACATTGTAAAAGAAATTACATTTAATAGAAGTGAGAAAATTCAATTCAACTATATATGAACAGGACTCTTGCCTTATAAGTGAAATTAGAAACTTTTTTTCAGATAATAGAAGATTAATTGGGTTATATGAAGGACGATAAATAATTTACACACAAGCCAGTTTTTATAAAAATAATATAAAAATGATTTTAGTCGGGCCATTTGAATCAGAAATGAATGTATTTTTTAAGAAGGCAATGTTTTTCTCCTTTAAAATAAATTAGAAAAAAAAGTTTTGTCTACATATCAAATTTGATTAAATAATAGCTTAATGTTTATGAACAAATTAATAAAACCCCAATGAGTTTTTCTTAATGCATTTAGATTTTATAATTATATCTGAATGGAACAATTGCTGTTCATAAAAATTTTATTATAATTAGAGTAAATTTTTATTAACAACTTGATTTTTTTAATGTTTAATTATTCTAATGAACATGATTATTAATTTAAGAAAAAAGCTTAAAAAAATCATAGAAATGACAATTATTTTTAAGCAATAGCTTTTCATTTGTTTTCAGATCATTATTTTTGTTCAGTGTTCTTGTTAATATTTTGATAGTCAAATATTCTCTATCAAATCATTAGTCTAAAGACTCGTTACATCCAATTTCAATTATTTTCATTAACCAGTCTAAAAGCTTTAAGATTCAGTTTTACATCATTGTGAATATTTTAAACTGTATAAAATGAATAGTTCAGATAATAAAAATCATTTCATCAAGAAAATGAATAGATTAATTTTATTACAATAATATGAATAGAAATTACTAACTTGTTTTTTTTTTTTAATTATTGAAAAAAATGACAAAGATTCTTAAGATTGTTCTCTTTGCAACATCAATTGAATTGCATGTAATAATTGAAAATGATAAAACATGAGCAATGAATTAATCAATCAACTAATGTTTTAAAAAATAACAAGTGTGAGAAAAATTATAATTGGAAAATTGGATTTTCGCATCTTCCAATGACGTCAATGTTCTATAAAGCTGATTGGCTGTGGACAAAATCTCAGATGGAAAAGTAGAACATGTTTTACTTCTTTCTGAGACCAGAGTTCAATCTCTGAGAACATGTTTACACACTCTGAATTCCCGATGGCAATGGTTTCCAAGAAACTCTAATCATGTAAACAGGCCTTAACAGTAAAAGTTAATTTGAAATATAATATTATAATAAAATTAATTCAAATTTTGGGAATTTATTTTATTAACTTTCAGGTTTTCAGGAAGCAGATTTTAGACCCTCTGAAAGGCATCAACATTTACATGTTGAATAAATATCAGCACTCTATCTATTATTTTCAGGCAAACATATCTGCAATGATGTAAACATAATATTTTTCAATTATTATTTAAACATATAGTTACTTTAAAAAACTAATGAATATTTTAAATTTAAAATAGCTTTAAAATTATAATGTTTTCAATTTTTTCTAAATGTTAATTTTATTTACTTGACAGTAAATTAATATAAAATAACCCATCTTTAATACGATCACAGGTCATTTTACTTAAATTACCTGATTCATTACGTAACACAATTTAAGGGTTTTAATAGGAAATATTTCATACCATAAAATATTTCAGTAAACAATGTTTTGTAATTTTCTTTTCATAGATATTAAAACATATATATATATAATTTTAATGAATTTGTGTTTCTGTATTTTAATTAGTCCTGTGAATATTATATTAGTAAAGTTTTGCTTATGAGACTGATAGTTTATGCTCTATCAATTTCATAATAAAACTTCTACAAAGGATTAAAACCTTTCATTTCTAAGACTGTATTTTATGTGTCATGAATATATTATCTCCCCTAAAGGTATGATGCAGTGTTTCGGAAATTTATGTTTCAAATATTGATAAGCTAAGTAAAAAAGTTATAATTCTTCAAATTGTTTGACTAGCAATTGACTTTCTGATATTTTTTTGTTTTTCTCCTCTTTTAGCATCATTTACCTCATGCTATTCTTATTCTTCAAATTTTTATATTGTGTATGCTATCTCACATTGATCAATAAATGTAATTTTCAAATGTTACAAGTAAAAATAAAGAAAAATGTTTTGTTTATATTTAGTAAGAAAATGAAAAATATTTCAATTTTGTCATCTGCTCTTATGGGAAATTTCAAAAATTAAAATATATTTACAAAATTGATATTTTCTAACAAAAAAATTACTTAGAGAAGAAATGAAAATTTTAAGGAATTATTCACTATTTTCAACTAACAATTCTAGAAGTTACTAAACTCTAAAAAAAGTTAAATTTCCAGGATTTTCAGGAACAGTAGGAATTTTATTTCAAGTATTAAGTTTTTTACAAAATAAAAATTAATATTCTGAAAAAAGTTTCCATAATCACTTGCTAAAACATCAATATTATAAATTCTTTTAAGTATTTACCTATCACAAACAGCTACAAGCCTTTCAGGACGAAATCCATTTTCTGTATCAATATATATACTTTTTCCTTCACCTCCATTATAGTCTATTGGAAGCTAAAATGAGAGTAATTAGCCAATTTTTTTATAAATATTTATAAATTAAAGTATATAATAATAATAAGAACTTACTTGGCATGTGACAGCAAGAGTATGGCAAAGCTGTGTTTTGCCAGTACGGAATTCGCCAAATATTTCTGTAATTGATCCTGTTTCAATACCACCTATGTGTAGATAAAACACACATTTATATATTGACTGAAAATGATTTAAAAAGTTACAATAGGAATGACCCAATAATAGTTACAATACCTCCCAATAATTTATCCAATTCTTTTGAACCAGTTGTAATTTGGATGATTTCAGAACGTTTTCTATGATATTCTGTTGCTGTTGTGAATCCCATTGGAACATGCTTTAATGCTTCAGCCTAAATAAATATTTAAAACATAGACAGTTATAATTCAGTAAAAATAGGATCTTTTTGTTCAATTTCATTAGAAAAAAATCTTTCTTTAAAAGAAATTTGAAGTATTTCTCATTATCTTTATATTAAATATCCAAAAGATATGAACAAATGGGAATTTTTCCACTTTATGCAAATGAAAATTTTTACACTATGTGTAACAATTGTCATCCTTTCAGTGGGTCAATAAAACAGAGTACCAAGCATGCTCGGGAACTAAACTCAAGAGGCTTTACATTAGATTGACTATTTAAGTAGGACATGTGCTTTGCACCCTAAGCCCTCAGTCAAGAAAGCAGACATGGGCAGTGAAGACCTTGATTTCCTGTTGGTTGTTATGCCGCTGAGTTTAGTATAATAATTGTATTTTATACCTGATAACAAAAATACAATTTGAGATGCTTTTAAATAATTATTTTTTTATGTATCTGTTGCAAAGAAATATTTATACAAATTTTAACTAAGTATATGACTAACACTTCAAAGCATTGCACTTAGATCAAAACTATCTCATTGTAGCAGATAATTCTTTTAAAATTTCTTTGTTACTATATATAAAAGTAATGTATACAATGTAATATAATATCTAATATAAGATAATAGATCCATACCAAGGTCGCTCTAAAGTAAAATAGGCAAGAATTTCATTATATAAATATATTTAATATGAATCCAAAAGAAGGTAGTAAAAAAATATAAATTTTTATAATTCTTAAAAATTGTATTACTTGTTACTTAATTACTATAATTACTACTATTTAATGTAATAGATAATGATCAATATGTATACATACATCATGATACAAGTAGTTTTATAAATTTGATCTTATAATATTAGATTTAAAATATTCTCTTATATTTCAAATAGTTTGCAACTGTCATAATCTAGCTGAAAAAGATTTATATTAAGAATTCCATTAATTGATAAGATCATAAATGTATTTATGTCTTTTAAGATAAAATCCTCAACTGTTTTTGTGGTGAAGCAATATCTAATTTAAAGAAAGCTTTTTTCTTCTTTGGCAACAATCAACGTGGTTTTAGTTTATATGTAATGTCTCATTATTAAAGTATTCCTGTATGGTTTATAGAAAATTTATCACAAGAAATTGAGAATCAGGAATTAAAAAAAAGAATTTATAACGTAATTTTACTTTTAGGTAATAAACACCACTTCTTAAATTATGCTTTAAATGTCAACAATAAAAAGTAAATTAACAGTTTTGACATTTTCAACATGAATAGATAATAAGCAAAATTGGTATATTAGTATTAAAAAGAATTTTATATAGAGTAAGCAATCTTCTATTATTGTAAAATTAAGCTGAGGGATTTCTATTAATGACATTTTACCAGAAGCATTTATTTTTTTATTAACCGTTTGAGTGGGGCGAAGCGCTATTGCGCTTTGCTTAGTATAATGTTCACATCTATTGAGAGCAGTTGAATTCATATCAATCGCAGTTTTTATTCATTTTACTCAATTGTGATTTTTAATAATATAAGAATTAAAATAAAATACAGTGGTAAAAAGAAATTACTATGCATTTCCTTCCGCACTTTTAGCATATATATAAGAAATTACATATTATTTTACATTTAGTCAATACATGTTCTGTTTTCTTACAAATAAAATAGATTTTTTTTCTCCTTATTTTCAGTTTTTCTTAATTTTACTCAATGAATCTTTTATACAAGGTTTTTTTAAAGTTTTTTTTTTTTTTTTTTTTTTTTGTTTTCCTTATCATTTTTACAGTTTGATTTTATTTTCTTAACAATTTTAAATATAGTTTTAAAGTTAAATTCTTCATGCTGTCTAAAATATATTGAAAATCTTGTGGCAAATCTTTCTTATCAATAAGTTTTTAGAATGAGAGAGCAACAGAATTCTTCTGGAAACTATACTTAAATGAATAACATAATACATATTCTTTACTTTTATTTCCAGAATTTTTAGTCCCCTTCCTATAATATCTAATGGTTTAATATAAAAAAAAAATATGGTTGACTATTGCCGACCTGTAAAGTACAGAATCGTGAAAAAAAAAAGGTTTTTAAAGTTTAATTAAAAGTATTGCATTCAGTACTTAACAATTAAACAACTTCAAGAAAGATGGAAAGAGATGGAAATTGCAGTATATATATATATATTACCAGCCAATGTATTTCAAATGAATGATTTCACAAGATTTATGTAAATTATCATTATAAATTATAATGGACAAGCATTACCTTTTCAACATCTATAAAGATATACAACTTAATTTTGTTGTTTAAAAATGTTGCCACTTATTCAATGTTAATTTAAAAGGATATGCAATATTTTTATTTTCAATGTACCAAGTTTGAGAAACAGTTTTTTCATTTATCTAAAACCTAATGAAGAAGTGTAAGTTTAACAAATCATATTGTTTTATATTTGTGTCTCCTTTTTATTTAAGTTTAAAAAAACCTTATAAACTTTAAGATTTATACACATTTTATAAATAGGATGGCCAGATTTCTGAAATGTTCAACTGGAACATTGGAATATCCCCAGTGTCAGGGGTATTCAAGGTCACTCTTCCTGGGTTTTTAGAGTATTTTTGAGGGTAATTTGTTGTCAATAGTATAAATAAATGGTTATATTCATTAGAAAACTAAACTAGGAGTAATAAATAAAACAAGAAAATTTTATATCATACATGTTAATATTTATAAGCTACTTAAATAAGAAGCACTTTGAATGAGAAATTAATATTTGAGCAATATTTACATGTACTTATAAAGGGTAGGACTATTTTTAGAAAGCCTTTTTTGGCTTTAATCTTGTAAAAGTTTCTACTAGCTAATTTAATATTAATTTTACATGTCATCAAGCCATAGGTTCCTTCATCAAACCCCTATCAGGCATGTATTGTTCATCAAAGTAAATATTCTCTCAAGTAATTTGATGTCCCAGGTACTAAGACATAAAACTTTTAATTAGATTGGGGAATACTATGTGGTTATCCTGGAAGTGACCAAATAGCCTGAGCCTTTTTTCTTCATTTGAAACATATTCACATTTCTGGTAGTCTCCTCTTACTTCAATTTTTCCCAATTTGATTGCAGGTTGGTTGGTAGGGTTTTGTGGCGCAAGGTCCAAAAAGGACATGCTGCACCCCAATTTGATTACAGATGCGCCCTAATACACACAACATCGCAAATGCAACACAACAATATTATTTATTAGCAGACCATCAATCTTCTATAATTTTTTGTACAGTACAGAAAGAAAAAGCAAAGTAATTATCCAATATAATACTGCATAATGAAGATTTTATTGGTCTCAATAAAAAAAAATTAATTTTACCAGGATGAGAAATAAATGGCCAGGGACAATAAGACTGTCTGAAAACTGAGATGTTTGATAAGCATATTTATAAATAAGTGAATAGTTTGAAAATAATTGTTTAAAATTTGAAGAAACTATATAAAAGTAAGTATCATTCTCTTTGTTTCATAAGCATTTGATGAATAAATTTAATATCTACCTGAAAATTATTATGCAGCAATTAAAATATAAACAAAAATATGGATGCATTTAAGATTCCTGGATTTGAAAGCAATTATCATACTACAGCATAAAATTTATATATATGTCTTGCATAAAAACTGTTTTGGCTCTTTACATTTATTTTATATTTTATCAACTTTATATATTTTTATTTCCAGAATTTTATTTCATTGCTTTTAATACCTAGAGACTTGTAATCAACATTTTCTTGTAAAAAGATGAAAATGTATCACTCTATGGAAAAGTTTATGTATTAAAAAGTATCCACAATTAAGATAAAATAACACCTTTCTCAAATTATATATACCTTTCTCAAATTTTTGAGGTAAATTATATATACCACAACAAATTTACAAAAATTATTTTTTGTATAAGAGGAATCGTTATTTGAATTTAAAAGTAGTTTGGTTGACAGTCACTTTTGTGCACGAGAGCTAATTTGACTGATACTACAAATTAAAGTGGGTTGCAAACCACTATAAACATCAAAGCCCAAGGTAGGATCCAAACCCACAAACTGCTGAATTAAAAACAAGAGAATATAAAAATGAATAATTTTTTTAAATATTAAAGACCCTTTGAGAGGTCAAGTAAAACCTCATTTATTTTTACCTGTACAGGGTGGCTATGCAAAAAGTGACCATAAAACCCCTCTTAATTCTGAAGACCAATTATGAATAACTCTAAAAATAAATAATAATAATAATAATAAAGTGTTGCATCTTCTAGTGATTAAAAATCAATCATTGAAAAGATCCAAAGGAGCAGAATCTCAGCACAGGTGAGAGTACCCAGGCAATCTTCTGTTAAGAGATTTGTACTTAATACCAGGCATCAGAGAACATGGTTAGAGAACTGGGGGTTCCCAAAAAAATCTCAAGATCACAATTAACAACACCAAAAAAGAAAACAGAGCAGGTAGAGACTAGACAGAAGGTGGGAGGAACCAAAAGACAAAGTCTGAGACTTTAATCATTTCACCCAGTAGCAATACTACCAAGAAGGACCATGTACCTGTAACTTTTGCCCAGGATGCTAAATGTGTTAAAAAAGCCATTGTGAAGGATGGATTTCTAACCATTATCACTACAGAGGAACTTGATAATACATTAATTTAGGAGCCATGAAATCATAATGGTTTTATTATGGACCTACATGTACATGGTTATAGGAGTTTGCTTAGTAGATAAATCACTTTCTAACTCTCAATATGCATATCAGAAAATTTGTAAGTTTAGTTTGTCACACAAATATCACTTTTTGCATATGAAGGCTAATTAGATTAGGACCCTACGGTTTAAAAAAGCATTACAAACAGCCAAGCACAAGGTGTGATTCGAGCCTATAAACTGCTTAATTGAAGGTAAGAGAGAGTGAACCATTTGGTTGCCAGCTCTGCAAATAACAGATAAATCCATTGATAGTATGGTTAACAACCTGCCTTTCATTTTGAAGAACTTTAAGGTTAAAAATTCAATTTCGTTTTTTCTTAAATATTTGGTGTTTTTGATAAAATATTTATTGAAATAATTTTACAAACTCTAATTTAATGACACTGTTTAAAGGTTAAAAAACCTATATAATATCAGATTTGTTGTTGCACCAGCATGCTTCTCTGCAACTAGCCCTGATTTCGGCTCTATTTAGATGGATACAGCTGGATAGGAGTCTTCATAATTAAGAAGCAGGAATCAAGCAGAAGACCAAACAGTTCTTGACTCACCACCCACCAGAGGTATTATTTCATTTGAAAGGCAATCCGACCACAAAATTTTTTTAAAATGACAGATTTTCGGTTAAGAACAAGATTCAAACTCAGTACCTTCTGATAAGAATTATCCTCTAATCAAACAGGCCATATTTGTGAAATTGACATTCCAGGTATAATTCACTTGTGAAATGAAGTTGCTGAAAAAAACATGTAGGCAATTTTGACATATAGGCATTATTTTCACTGTAATTGTAGGAAGTCAAGGATATATACATGACAAGTCAAGTGAAGATGTGATACTCATGCATGAGCTTTAAAAAAGAAACCTACTACTGCTTGCAAATTCAGTTTAGTTTTTTTTAATGCTGATTATGATATTATTTGTATGTAAGAAGTATTGAATGAGTAAATGGCTGAGAACATAATAAATGAGAATGAAAACAACTTTTAGAAATCAAAAGAAAAAATAACAGTGCAGTAAACACCTGCAGAACAAGCAGATAAATGGTTAACAAAATTGAGTTAAAAAAAAAGAAGAGAAATGATTTGCAACATTAAAAAAAGTGATTATTTTGAGAGAATTTTCATTAATAAAAGTTACATAAAAGTAAGAATCTAATATTTATTTTTCTAATCTGAAAGTTATTTTAATGATCCCTACAAGTTTCAAAAAATGAATAATTTTCTCTATTTATGTACAGTTCTTAAACTGTACATAAAAAATCTGATTTATGTACAGTTCTTAAACTGTACATAAAAAATCTGATTTATGTACAGTTCTTAAACTGTACATAAATAGTGAAAATTTAATGATTAGATAGATGCAGATGTTATTAGTATCAGCCTTATTATACATAAATCAGATATGTGTA
>JAPDSC010135979.1:65150-117052 GCA_026290005.1 Latrodectus geometricus | reverse complement strand
AAAAAAAAATAGATTAAAATATCAATACTGTGAACGATAATTTACAAAATTCATAATTATAAAAGAACCAACTCCTAAGAAATCTAGAAAAATCAAGCCAAGCAAAACACTGGTATTAAATTTAATAATAAAAATGCATTATAGATAAATATGTAACATGCAGTTACTAATAATTACATTAAAAAAAACATTTTCATTTGTATTTTAAACAGCATATATTGTATAACTCATATATTTAAAAATACACATCAAAAAGAAATATTCATCCTTTATCAAAATTTATAAACATAATTTAAAAAAATCAGTATAAGCAACTAAATTTTGAAAAGGTAATACAGTGAAGGGGAAAAAAAAAAAATGAGATGAACAGAATGATCATGCAAGTATTTATAATTTTGTGAAAATCACATAAAATAACTGACATTAATATATTATGGCTAAATAAATATTTTTTGAAATTGTTTAACATAAATAACTGAACAAGATATTGAACTTTTATGCAATAACAGTCAGTCATTTTGGGTAAAATTTAAAATAGTAACTAAAAATTTAATTTTTAAATAAATTGATATTAATATTAGAAAAAGAGTTCTTGATGACTATTATTGTAGGCACAATTGTGTTTATTTAGTCCTCATAAATCAAAAAATAATCAGTACTGTTTGAAACAGTGTTGGTATTATTAATTTATGAATGCACATATTTTTTCAGATAAATAACCTTTTTGAAATACACAATGAATTATGAAAATAAATCAATAAGTTTCAGAAAAAAGGTGTCTTTAAATTCACTAACTTGTAAACTAATATTGATGAAATAGCTTCAAAAGGAAAGTGTTGGTATTTTACTTACATTGTGATAGTATTAAAAGAAGGTAATGGTACATTTCAACTAAAAATAATTTTGTTGTATCACTGTGAATTTATAAACAATTCCAATAAGAATGGATGCACTTAAAATTAAATTTCTTAGCTGTAAAATCATCATTTCTATATTCAATCAACATAAAATGAAAATAAACTGTTTTCTTCTCCAGTATGAATGATGACATGTTTGTTTAAACTACTATGTGTGGTGAATCCATTTCCACAAATCGGACACCAATAGGATCGATCTGGTCTATGTACATAACCATGGCTATCAAAATTGGTCTTCTTATTGGTTGAATATGGACATTTATCACAGTTGTACCGATACAAAGTTGAAGACTTATGATGCCACATCTTATGCCGGGAAAGAGTCATTTGCGAAGCAAACCACTTATCACATTCGTTACAAGTATATCCAACTCGCAGACCTACAGTAAAAGAAATTAAACATTCATAAATCAATAAAACTACCAGCAGTTTTTTAGCATTATAATAAGTGAAAGAACACTTTAAATAAATTTACAACAGAAGAGAAAAAATATAAGTTTAATTTTAAGTTAAATAATATAATCATATATTACATGAAAAATGGTGGTGAATTAGAATTTTTTACATTATTTAATTTCATCAATCAAAACAAATTACAAATTGCTTTTAAATAAAAAAAACAAGCCTAAATAAATATGTAAATCAGGGAAATATTCACATTTATATTTATACTTATCTTTTGACTTGATGTGCAATCCATGAAATCTTTAAAAATTCATAAAACATTATCTAAAAAAATTTGCATCTTTCAAAATTTTTGTATACCAATATACAAAAATTCTGAAAGATAAAATTCAAAACACATAATTTTTTAAATAAAACTGAAAAATAGATACCTTAAAAACAGAAAGCTAATAGGCAAAATACAGATATTTAACAAAGATAAATTAGAAAAAAGCAAATAACAAATGCTTCATTTTCAATGCATGAATATGGCATCCTAGATAATAATCTTTATTTAGAAAAGGAATGTTTCATATTTTTAAAAAATATTCTGGAAATATTAAACTGTGAAATTTTAAACATGTATCTAAAGTAAATTTCAAATACTCTTTTAATATATTCAGCAAATCTATAAGCTATATATCCTTTGACTGTAAAATAATAATAAAAGAAAGTTCATAATAAAAGATAATGATATATTTAACTAAATGGTTACCAAGCTTATAATATTATATAAAAGTTTGTTTACACAATCAATCACAATTTCTAAAATGTGAAAACTGTTAGTAATATCTTAAAAACATGCCAATTATTTTAATTGGAGAAATATATATCATTAAATAATCTATATGAAATTTAAATTTTCACAATATCACTCAATTTTTCAAGAATTAATTTGATCCAATTAAAATATTTGACAAAAGATTTGTTTTAAAAAAGTTATAAATAAATAGAAAATTACTCAAACTGTTAAATAAAATTTTTTTGTTAAGAACATTGAAAGGTACAATTATTTTTCTTTAACTTTCAATCCAAATACTCAACTTAAATATAATATTAAAAACATAAAAAGATGTAAAAAATATATACATTTCTTTTCTAAGTTAAAATAAAGGAACCAATTTTTGAAAGCTTAATTTAATTTTAGCAAATTCTTAATTTTTAGCAACTTCTTATTTCTTTGAAAAAAAATTATTTTTTGAATCCCTAGAGACTGATGTAAGCGAATTCAAATTTAAAATAATTGTAATCAAATAAAATTATTTTAAATTAAAAAAATTTATTCTTTCAGTCACAACTAAAGTAATTTTTTGCAATCTTCAATTATGAATAGTTAAGACTAAAAACAGAGAAAAAAACATTTTTATCTATTTACTTTTTAAGTTGAGTGCTAAAAATAAAATGTGCTAATCGACAAGGTATTTTTCAATGAATTTATGGAAGAAAGAAAATATGATATATTAAATACAATAGGGAAGAAATATTTTACCTTCTTCATCTTTACTACTTAATTTTAAAATTAGAAACACTGCTTTTAAAAATTCTCTTGAAATAATATTTTTGTGATCTTTCATTTGATACTAATTAAACATTTAACAGTAACAGCTAAAATTAATACAAAATTTATGCATATTGATCTTGTAAAAACAAAAATTAAATAGAAAATAAAGTGAAAATTTTTGCACAAATATGTGTTGGTAAATCATTTAACAAAAAAGCATGCTATTTGGCAAAATGTTACAAAAGACTTTATATTAAAATTCTATTTTTAAAAGTCATTCTAATGAAGCTAATGAACTCATCAAACTAATGTAAAATAATACAAAATAACTCATTTCCTTGAAAGAAACCAAAGTAAATTGAAATTTGGAGAAATTAAATATTTCCACTAAAAAAATGAAGAATTGACATTAAAATGCATGACAATGTTTTATAATCAGTTTACATAACTTTCATATAAAAAGAGGAAGTTATATTCTATAACTCAAATAGTTATACCCATACAAAAGTTCTCATTTCTAATTCATGTTCTTAAAATTCTTAATCAATTACAGGTATTTGAAAAATTGCAAACAATCAGATACAATAAACATTGATATAAAAATTGATAATTTATTTATAATCATAAATCTTTCAAAATTTCATTTTGTAAATTTAACACAGAAATTATTTTATGTTAGTATTTATAACTAAATCAATGAAATTTTTTATTTGAAGTTTTTGAATGTTTAAAAACATGACAAATATAAAAAAGATACAAAATAAAAAAAGCTAAAAAATTTTTAATAATTTATTTTTTAAAATTTAATTTACAAAGTATAAAAATTTTTTTTAATAGTAAATGAAGTACAGACAAACATTTCCTTATAGCAATCATATATTTTTCACATTGTTAATAAAATTAAAAGAAACTTGAAAATTACATATAGTTTATCAGCAACGAAAAAAACAATGTCAATACAATCAATAGCAAATAAGCATTTATCTCAGAAATTTTTATTTAAAAATAGAAAATAGTCTATGTAGTATTTATTTTCAAATGTTTTTCCTTCAAAAGTATACTGATCATTCTGAACATATTTTTATCTTTCACGGAATGTGATATTCAATCTATATTCATAATTCTTTTCTGCCATTGTCTTCAAATTTTAAAATCAACATAATTTTACTTCTTGAAAATAATTCCCTCAAATTAGAGACCACTTGAATAAACAAATTGACAACAATTGAGACCACTTGAATAAACAGATTAACAAATGTGGTTGTTAGAATTATTGTTATTTCTTAATTAAGGGGTTGTTAACAATTTGTTTGAATCCTGCTAAAAAAAAATAAAAAAAACTTATTTTTAATTAGCTTTGAAATAAAAAAATTTACATAGATATTTTTTTTTTAAATTTTAGAATATATTTTGTAGAACTTTAATTTTAATTATATTTCATTTGACTTCAATTTTTCTTTGAAAGTGTCTACTTTAAGATCTTAACTTCATGTGAAATATAGGAACATATCAATGCTGTAATAGCAATGATGTTCAACTGTATTTCACATAAAATATGTACAATGTTGCAAACAATGAATAAAATATTCTGCAGGGAAGCAAAAAATTGACTTTACAACGTGGATAATTATGAAGCATTAATGATGAAATCAATGATCAACAATGAAATAATCAACATTTGCAATTATGCTGGGATTTTCTTTTTATCAAAATATATTTAATTCTATGATAATAAGAATTATATTTTATACAAGAATATAATAGTTAAGTAATTTCAAATTAATCACATAAAACATTTTTTACTCTCCAGTATGAATTACCATGTGACCACTTAAACCACTCACTGAAACGAAACGATTGCCGCAAACAATGCATACAATTTTGCGATCAAAGTTATGAACAAAGGAGTGACTTTTATAATCACAACTTCTATTAGAGGAATAAGGACAGAGTGCACAATTGTATCTGAAGACAGCAGAAGGAGATTTATGATGATACAGTTGATGTCTTTTGAGGGTTACTTTGGAAGTAAATCTCTTCCCACAGCTGTTACACATGACTTGACAATATGTTCCTATAGAGAAAGTTATTCAAATTAAAATGCCTAAGACAAAGCACAAAATATGTGAATACAATACCCATTCTCAGGCTGAAATATTAGAAACTATTTCAAATGATATTTTAATTTTAAATGTAAGAAAAATAAGAAAATTGCTTCAAAATGAAAATGTTTAAAAGTTCAAATTATATTGCAACTATTATTTAAAATTAAGAAATTTCTTTAAACATGTAGAAAAAATAGCATAAAAAATAGGAAATTCAACAGCAGTTTCAGGTATATTTCCTTGCCTTATGCTATACTTTGTATAGCATAATGTAGAAAAAAATGTTTTTTTTTTTTTTTTTTTTTATGTCTACATTAAGTTATACATTATGCTATAAACCCTTAAAACTTTTGTCTTGGAATAATTAAAAAGAAGAAATTTTTGAATTTCACACTATTTACATAATTTAGAAACAAACACTTGAAACTGTTAGATAACAAAACTTGTCCAAATTTAAAAAAAAAAAAAAAAAAAAAAACTAAGAATTATATTTTTTTAATGCTTGAAATAAAATCATGTTCATTAATTGTTAATAATAAACAACCAACATTAATATAAAATATAATTCTTATATTCCTATTAAGAAATGTTTAAGATACTTGTAATATTAAATTTTAAATCATTGCATTTCTTACAGTGCTAGTTTAACTATTAACTATCAAAGACCTTAGAGTGTGAAATTATTCTCTTGCAACATTTATATTTCACATAAATTATAGTTCATTAAAATGCTTAGTCTACATAAAGTAACTTCTGTTTCCAATCTCATTTTTTTTAGAAACAAAAATACTATTAAGTCAAAATAAAGGTGACTGGAATTTTTATGTTCTACAATATTAACAAAATAAATATTCTTAAAGTAAAATTAAAGTTACATTGCTCTTACTACAACATTTGTTACTCCATTTATACTAATGACTAAATAGTAGAAAGACAAAACTTACTTAAATTTCAATAGTTTCAACTTCTAAATTATATTAGTTTCAACCGAACTGTTTATATAAAAAAGAACTTATGATAAAAAAAAATTCGTTTAATTGTATTAATTTGGGTAATTATTGAAAAGTAGTTAAAACAGGACTGAAATTGGGACATAAAAATCATATTATTTATAGAAAATGTTTAGAGAAGTTAAAAACACAAAACGCCTTTACTAATATTAATTCCTCAAACAACTATCTATCTAATAAATAATTGCCCGCTTACAATAAAGATTAATTACTTAAGATAGAATATAGTATTATTAACAGCAGAGAAAAAAGATTTGTATCAATTTATGTTCATTACTTAACCATTTCATTTTTAATAATAAAAACATTTACTACACAATAACACCATACACAAATACAATACATTTTAAGAGAAAACTGGAGATATTTAAAAGAATTTTACATTTACGAATATTACTTCCTTTAAAAGAATAGACAATTTTTTGGTTTATTTCTATATAAAATAAATGTTTTAGTGATTACAGCAGCAGATTTCTAATTATTTCAAAAGGGTAAAAAAAAAATGTTTTACTCTCTAAATATTCAAAGAATTAGAAAATTCCATGAAAAAAAAAAAATTCTAAGGAAAAACCATAATACACAAATAAAAACTTGAGTTCTATGTCATGAATACAGTAATTATACTTTATGACTTTAACAAAATATTGATTTTTTCCATGCAAATCCTTTAATGACTTTAATTTTCTTTTATTATTTACCAAAAAATAATATAACTTTTGTTATGTACCAAATATTTTAAAAACACATTATTACAATGTCAGCTATATCAATCCATCACTTTAATATAAAAGAAAATACACTTTTAGGTCTATACATTAAATAAAATAAGTTCAGAGTATTTTATATACATAAAATAATCAAATATAATAATAAATCACTTTTTAGAATTATTCAGGATTTCCAAAGAAATCTGAAAACTCTACAATGAACTTTTTTTTCTAAAATTCACAATAGCAGGGAAATACATAAGCGTTGGTAGCAATGTTTCAAATAGAAAGGATATGTTAATTTTATATTTAAACTTATATGGAATTAACAAAATATAATTTCACCCTTACCAACTTAGATCCTTAGAATATTAACACAAATTTTTATTCCTTATAAAAGAATTAAATATTTTAAGAAATTAAAGAAACAATTAAAAGTCATTTTTACAATGGATGTAGAAATGGAATAATTGTTATCAGTTTTATTTAAGTATTAGCCATAGCAAGTTTTCCATTTTTAAAGTACATATAAGAAATCTAAATAAATTTTATAATCTTAGTTATAATTTTTTGAATCCTAGCAATATTGCTGAAGAAAATTAATTTCAAAATGAACTTAAATTAGAAAATAAGAATCAAATGTGGAAAATAAATTATTTGAGATAGTCTCATTATCATACTAGAAAGATTATACCCTATTAAGATTCATTATCATAAAGAAAGATACTACTGCAACCATCTGATAAAAAAATGTCACAAAAAGTTATTCAGCAATATTTTTTTTTTTTAAAAATCTAAATACATCAATTTTTACTGAAAAAGAAACTTTTTCAACTGTGTGATGTACGTACTATTGGTTTAAAAAAAAAATTGTAGCAGTTTTTTGTAAAAACTTTAGTTAAAAATTAAAAACTAAATTTACATGGAGAAAAGTAAAAGATGATTGAGTTAACTCTTGACTATTCAGAAAAATATATTTTCATTAACTAATACCATAAAGGAATCATCTTTGATTTTTAACTACAGAGACATTTGTACCTTAATATATAGCTCCAATTATTTTAAATCAGTTTTGAAATTACTAGAACATAAATATCAATATTATAAAGTAAACATATATTTTAAAAACTTGTAGTTACAACAAATGCTGAAAAAAATTAAAATTACTTATGGGAATTGATATTAACTACTTTGATTGCTTTGCTAAAAATTAAAACAATTCAGTTAAAAAAGTTTCCGGAAATTGGCATTTAATTCAAAATTATACATTTATATTGTCAATAAATCTTCTGACGTATATCTTTGCCATCAAATCTTGTCATGTGATAATATCCTGCAACTTACACTATTAGAGATTTTACTCCGCTAGCTTGTTGAAATCAGAGGCTTTATGCACATGCTGATTTATTAGCCGTGTGAAGAAAAATTTAAAATCGAAATTTGTTTTCCTAAAATGATGTTGCAAAAATGGAATAACTAACAATACAATTCCATTTGAGTGATTTTCATAACAGATGGATATAAGTTAAAATCTTAAGAAATATCCATCATTTAAATAATTAATTAAAAGACACATACAACTTTTATAACATTCAAAGTTTATTAATCAAACAGCAAATTTAACAAATTTTACTATGAAAATTAAATTTGTTTGAGTTTAACAAGATAAGTTTTAAAAAATGTGAACATTTTATTAAATGCAAGAAAAGAGGAAATGTGCCATAAATTCAAATATAAAATTAATAATTTTGTCAAAAGCATTTTTGAATATCTCCTATATGTATAATCTTGTGGTTATTCAAACTAGCTAAAGTACGGAATCTGTTTGAGCAAATTTTGCATTCATATAATCTATCACTATTATGGACAGAAACATGCCGTCTAAGATTTGTGGTTTTATCGGTTGAATAAGGACAGAATGGGCAATTATGTTTAAATTTTAAAGATTTATGATGCCACATAACATGCTTTGATAAAGTAGTTGAAGATCCAAAGAACATTTTACAAATATTGCATGAATATTCCAGTTTACCTAAAAAAAAAGAGAAAAACCTAATTTAATCTGTTTAATCCAAATAAATATAATTTTATCTGTTGAAGTCTAAAAATAAAAGCTCAACAAAAATATTTTATATTTTTCAAATAAAATGAAAATCAAATTAAAAACGTAAAACAATGATTACCTATAATAAATATGACAATAAGACAAAGATTCTGGTTTTGAACATAAAATGAAATTAAAAAAAATAAAATGTATATATTTCATAATATGAATATGGAGGATTTTATTTTCATATTATTGTCAAGTTTTGAATGAATGTACTGTCATATGTAAATTATTTCAAAATATAATTTAATTTTAAATATTTTCTATTTACTTTTAAATTTTTTAGAAAGAACTTTTGAGAATAGGTGCAATATAAAGAAAAGTGATCCTAATAACAAGAATAAATTTCATTTAAAAAATTTGAGTATTTTCCAATATAAATTTATTTATAATACAATTATAAATATTTTAAAGAACTCTATATTAATTATTGTTTGTAAATTTTTTAGAAAGAACTTTTGAGAATAGGTGCAATATAAAGAAAAGTGATCCTAATAACAAGAATAAATTTCATTTAAAAAATTTGAGTTTTTTCCAATATAAATTTATTTATAATACAATTATAAATATTTTAAAGAACTCTATATTAATTATTGTTTGTAATGTAACATAACAATGAAAATGTGTGGATTTATACATTTATGATAAAGAAAAACTAATGAAATAGATTCAAAGAATTCATCAAATGATCCATTTCAACAAGATTTTAGTATCTAAACAATCTTAAACATTTATTGAAATCCCAACTTTAAATATTTCAAATTAAGCAAGTTTAATATCACGTAACATCAAATAGGAAATATAAAAATATATATATAATATATCAGGCATGAAATAAACTTTTATCTAAAAACAATAACAAACAAAAATTAGGAAGCATCTCAACTAAACAGCAATACAAATAATAAATATAAAAATTATAGTAAACTTTCAATTACATGCCATACACTAATCAAAATTATAAATTATAATTTTTTAATGTTCTGGAAAGAAAGTTAATTTTTCAAAGACTGTTCACAGAGTTTTTAAATTTTTATAAAATATTCCCTTGCCATCCTAAATGTTTCATACTTTTAGTGTCTCATGAATGTTTTAATTTCCTTTATAACATATTTTAAAGTTTCATTTTTAGCAGAACCATATCAATATTAATAAATTGAATTAAAAAAAAAAAAAAACTCAAGGAAATAGTATCCTTAATTGAAGTAGTTTTAGATATGAAAAAAGTATTACAATACATTAATGAAAAAGAAAACAAAATAATGCCTTTTATTGATGTTACTTAATTAGACAATCTATTGAATAAATGATGTGAATTTATTTAACAGATGAACAAGTAAAATAAAGTTGTAACAAATCAAAAAAATACATAACTACCAGCATAATGTTATACTTATAATCCATAACTAATCGAATTGATTTTTGATAGCAATAATTTACAAAGCAAATTAAAATATAAATGCATCTTTAATCAACGTAATCAAACTTTAATACATTCTTTTCTTTTGAATAATGGGAATATTTACCCAAATTCAATGCCATAGTTAAAATATATATAAAACATGATTTCATTTTTCTATTCCAAATGCAAAAAATTTGAATCAAATGACTTTTAAATCATGAAAAATTAAAGCCATATTTATTTATTTTTCCATTAAAAGAACTAATTTATTAAATGACTTATTTATACTGTTTTAATTAAGATTTCTTCAATTCTCAAAAATTATTAAATATTCTCAATAAAACTTGTATTTTTAAATTAATAACTAAATTCGCATACTGAGCAAATGATTTTATGGATACTTCACAACAAATACAAGTGGTTACCAAAATAATGGAAACATCTGTGAATTAAAGTGATATTTTGATTGCAAGTTGTAAGTATTAAAATGTACACTGTCATGACTTTAGCGAGGTATGGTGTCTAAAATCAGGACAGCATACTTACAGTGTGACAAGACAAGCTCGGTAAAGTAAAATTGTAGAAAAAAGAGAAGCTCAGCGAAAAAGACTGCTGGTAATTAAAACACCTGCTTTAATTGCCAGCATCAGAAAACCAAATAACTACACCAAAAGTGATTAGAGTCAAATTGACGTTTAGATTACAAGGCACCTTCTAACACAGAACACTTATGGCAAAGCAGTAATTCAAAGTCACTTATTATAGACTAAGTGCAATGTACAATACTGTCACTCATAAAATCCATGTTGATTGATATGTGGAAGAAGTCTGTCTTTCACACTTTTCTCTACAAGATAGGTGCATGTTTGGAGGACACCAGTACAAATGTTTGATTGACTGATTTTAGCATTTGTTATGATATGAGCAGCAGTGTCATGATTTTCTTTGGTATCTATCGTAATTCTGAAAAGAAGGATCACTAGAAAGAAGTACAGAGAATATTTAGCTGATCAGTTCTATCCTATGATGCAAAATTTTTGTTTTCTGCAAAACATGGAAATATTTCCAGGATGATATTCCCACAATTTATGCAATAGGACTTGACTTTTATGGTTTGAAGAAAACAAGGAAGAAGTTACACATCTACTTTAGCCCGTGTGTGTGTGTGCACAGTCACCAAAACTTTAATATAATTAAATTGTAATATTTTAGAGTTCAATATGGAATTCATATCCTCCACTAACATCTTTACCAGAAATTTTACAATATCTCCATGAAGCACTTGTATGAACCAAATCCTTGTATGATTCCTGGCTGAATCTAAGTTGTATCACATGCTAAAAGCATTCTTACACTATACTAATAAAAGACTTTTTATAATTTTAAAAGGTTTCCATTATTTTGATAGCCACTTGTATATACAATTAATAAACCCATTTCTAATTTTCATTTTAAAATAATAAGCACTTAATATGATAAATGATGATGCCTGCATAACTGATAAAAGTGGTTACACTTCATACTAATACTTTTGCATTCAGTAATATTTTTTGTGATTTATTTACATTTCTTAATTTTACATGTTTTTAAGAGCAAAAATAAACCTATTGTTTCTCCTTCATACATTATTTAAATACTTTATTTGAAAAATATTTTTAACAAATTTTATAATATCTTGGAAAATTTTCGCAATCATTATTTTTCTGATTTTTTTTAGCTTTCAGAAATCAGTGTAAGTATACGGCTTCTTAACACACATCTTGTCAAATGAAGATTAGCTGCTTTTAAATTAATTAAACAGATAGAATTTTTAATTCTTTTATTCAATGTCCTAAGAAGTGACATTATACTGCAACTGAAAATGAAATAAAACTGCAACTGAAACTGTTACTATTTTCAAAATCAAAAAATATACTGCAAAAACTGTAGTATATTTTTATAATATGCATGTGATACAAATAAATACAATTTTTTAAATTTTTAATTTGTTGATTAATTTATTTTAAGAAGTAAATAAAACTATTAAAAGCTAAAAAATAATTTGTATAGGCAGTTAATATATATAAAAAAAGGAATATACTTTTACTAAATACATATTAATTGAGGCGCCAAACAACTCTAGGTTCTTCTCCAGTGTGTATGATCATATGATTATTCAAACTTGTCAGAGTAGAAAACCCATTTTTGCAAACTTTACAGTGATACAATCTGTCAGTTCTGTGCACTGCTGCATGCCGTTCTAGATTGCATTTAGTATTTGTAGCATATGGGCATTTGTTACAACTAAATCTAAAGTGTGAAGAAGTTTCATGATGCCACATTACATGCTTTGACAAAGTTGTTGATGAGGCAAACCACTTTTTGCAAATGCCACATGAAAAACCACAAATCATATCTAAAAAAGAGAACAAAATATTTGAACTTTCACATTTATTTAAACATTTAAGAAACAGAAAAGTAACCCAAACATATCAATGGTGAACAATTTTTATAAATGTAATCTAAAAAATATTTTGCTATTTGGTTTTTAAAAATTAAATTATTATTTAAATAAAATTTCAGAACAAAAAATTAAGTTCAACACTTTTAAAATAAAAAAATAAACTTTATAATGAAGAAAAATACTTCTGAACAATAGTTTTGAATGTCAGAACTTCTGAACTATAGAATTTGAGATGTTTGCATAAATCAAAATGGAATTATGATAAAAAATTGATTAATCAAATACAAAGACAATGCAGAAGAACAAAAGTATTTTCAAATATTAAGTTTGAACAGAACAGAATTTTAAACTACTATAAGCAGATTAAAAATACCTATAATTTTACAACTTATAAATTTGTAATATTTTTCTTTAATCTAACAAGCTTTTGTTAGTTCTTTAATTAAAAATTAGAAACAAAATTGTAACAGCATAAAATATTCATTAAATGGAATTTTTTGAATGAACAGATAAATACAATAACAAGCAATATAACAGGTATTCATTCAATTAAATAATAAAAAAGATTCATTATTTTTAAATTAGAAAAAAAAATAAATGTGTTACTTATCAAAAATTCAATTTAACCATTTAAATAGAATTTGCAAAGGATAGTTTGAAATGGATATTAAAAATTAAGATACTGAAGAACTCTTAAATTTTTATTAATTATATAATAATTTATCGAGCCCATATTACCAAATATTAATAAGTTCAATACATTTTCAAGGCATTACATTTTAAATGCTGCCATTTCTACTTAAAATGTTTATAATTGGTTTTTCAAAATAAAATAAAGAACCTTTTTAAATGACAGTTAAAAATTAATGTCCATAAGAAAATGTAAATTAATCACAAGAACAAAAATATAAATAACATGCATATAATAAACAGAAGAATGAAATCATTGTATTACTTTTTTCAACCTTATAATGAATTTAAATAATTACAAGTGAAAATTATACAAAAAGAAAACAATTTATGAATATTTTTAGGTTTTGAGAAATAAGGTCTCTATATTAACTTATTTAAAAAAATTAAGTTATTTTCATAATTAAAAAAATAAATAGAACATGAATAAAATAAGAACTTCTGCAGTTGGGATTCGAATCTAATAAACCTAATAAAATATACAAAAAATCTTTCAATTATGTTCCTATAAAATAATATAGTAGTAAATAAATTTTCAAGTAAAATTGTATCTATTTAATATTTTCACAAGAGTGTTAATATTATAACCGCTATATGCATTTGAGTGGATATAAAAGTTTTCTTAAACATACTAAAATACATTAATTTTTCTTAAAACTTTTATAAATTATCAACATCTATAATCATTTAAACTTTTTGTTAAAAATATTAATTATTAATAAATTACAGAATTATAAATAGAGATATTCTAAAAGAAGAATGAAAATTATTAATTTTTATGAAATGTATGTCAGATAATTTCCCTATAATAATCTAATATCTCTAATGTAATACATTTTGAAGATGTTTTTATTAACACCTTTTAGTTGTAACACTTTTATTTTTCACTGCATTTGAAGATTTAATTGATTCTGCAATAAAAATGATTTTATACCTAAAACTCTTAGAAAAATCAAGTTTAAATTTTGCATTCATTAAAAACTCAACAATGGCTAATTTTGAAGAGAATTTATTATTTTTCTTTAAACAGAGGAATTATATTAAAATCACTTGAAATATAAAAAGAAGCATAATTTTAAAGGATGGAATTTTAAAGCACAGCAATTTTAATTTCTTAAAAACTGAAAAAGGTAATGCATTTTTAAAAATTATTGCATTTCTTGGATGCTATTTTTTATAGAAATCAATTTTAGAACAAATCAATTATTTTTCAAAAGAATATTAAAAAATTAAACAAATTGTCTTTAGATTTCCATAAAATAAATTACAAATGATAGTTAAAAACCGATTAACTTATATAATAAAAACTAAATATCTTATGCTTATACTTTATTGAAAATATGGAAATTAACATTGTTTATATTGCACTTCAAAGTTAAAAAAAAGTTTTGCCATTTTGATTTTTTTTCTAGTTCAATGCTATTTTGTTTGTTCCACATACTATTATGTAACTTCTATAAAAAAAAAAAGTTTCACTTTTAAATACACAAACAAAAAGATGAATTAGCAAAATAACTGAAAGACAATATAAAATGAAAACACATTTCTGTATAAAAGAAATTAATTTTATAAGCACAAAAATGTATTTTTACATAATTAAAAAAATGTAAGTAAATGAATAGCAAAATTTATATATTTATTAAAGTAATGAATACATAATAAAATTCAGACAAAAAAATATGAGTCTTCATTGTCAAAATTAATGAATCATTTCCAACAAGACTTATCCTTAAAAAAAAAAAAAAAAAAAAAAAAAAATCAGAAAACTTCCAATTCCACTAAATGTGCATGTAGAAAGTGAGAATAGTATGTCAAAACTTCCATTATTTAAAAATTGCTGCAATCAAAAATACCTTCTACCTAAAAGAACATGGACCTACTATTAGAACACAAGTCCAGTTGCTGTTACTTAATTCCCTAAAGTAATACATGATATTTTTAATTTAAAATCAGGAAATAAAGTGTCACTGATTCATGAAAATTCCCGATTTCCAAATCAGCAATTTGTGAATTAAAAAAATAACTAAAAACTTTATAATCAAATTTTTTGTCAATTAAAAGCCCAGTTCTGAGTGGTTTGAATTAAATTTTTTATTAAAAGCTATGCTTAGTTTACTAAAAAACAATCAGGATTTGACTAAAAAATGAACTGAAAAAGAAATATGACTGAATTTTTAAGTCATTTTTTAAAATTCACAAATAGCTGATTTGAGAATCAGTAGTTTTCATACATTAGTGACTTCTTCCAAAATAATAATTTCTATTATTAAAATGTGTTATTTCAAAATTGTAATTCTTTAAAAAAAATGTCATTAAAAATTTATTCAATAGAAATAACATTAAAATAAATTACAAAAAAATGTTAACAAATGAAGCACTATAAAGATGCTTAAATGTGTAACAAATAAATGTTGCACTTTGAAAATAAGATACCAAAACTGAAATACAGTTAGTTTTCCCTTTTAAGCTTTTACATAAAAGAATTAATACATTCAAATTATGACATTCTTTAAATTTGTTTGCAAATAAACTTACTGTGTATTTCATATGCTAATTTGATAATTTCATAATAAAATTTATAAAAAATTTATGCAAGGAAAAGTAGTTAAATATATATTTCTTAATGAATTAACTGTTAAATTAAATATATTATTTGAAATAATTATACATTTTAACTAATAACAAATATATTCTTACAAAAAATTTAAATATGGTATATCTTAAGAATATAATATCTTAAGAAATTGAAATCATTATATATTATTGTTAACTTTTTATAATATACTGCTAAATATGATGGCATTAAGTTAAATATATAATTGTTTAAAAATAATTATATATTCAATTACATGCCAGCTTGGTTTTAAATTATATTTCCGTTCACATTTTTAAACATATTAATATATAAAATAGGAATGTTTATTCATGACTCTAGATTGATAAAAGAACAAGAGTTGAACAATAATTATACTTAAAAGGAAATATGAAATGAAAATAAAGCATTCAGGAATAAAGATATGACCCTTACAACTTGTCTTTATTAATATAACATTTACTAAAATTTGGTCATTTATAATAAACATTTGACACATAAACTACAGTATACTAATTTAGAAACTAAAAATTATTTATGTGAACAGATTTTCCTTTTTTCATACCATGAAACATTAAGATATTTTTTTACATTAAAACATTATAAACTTTTCTTTAATCACAAATATTTGTATAACAGGTAGAAAAAACACTGCTTACTTTATTAAATGTAGAACAGTTTTATTTACTTTTTTATCTGAATAAATATTCACTGAAACAAAGATCCATTGAATCAACAAATTC
The DNA here is from genome assembly GCA_026290005.1 of Latrodectus geometricus. Lineage (NCBI taxonomy): Eukaryota > Metazoa > Arthropoda > Arachnida > Araneae > Theridiidae > Latrodectus > Latrodectus geometricus. The sequence continues at coordinate 100,390 of JAPDSC010135979.1, read as the reverse complement.
ATTTCACACATACTTTTTTACAACACCAATAAGTGTTAGCAAATATAACATACTAGTCTTATTTTTTTTCATTAACTAATAGAAGTGTGTAAAAAACACTTCCTTAATGTAATGGAATCATAATATTGCAACAATAATCATATCAAATAAATAATTATACTTACTAAACAGCAAAGCCACTGAATAATCGATCAAATAATATAAAATAAAATATTTAAGATATGACCAAATGACATCAAGACTGAAAGTTATAAATTTATTCACCAGTGTGAATAATAATATGATTTCCTAAGCTACTACAAGAAGAAAATCTGTTTCCACACATATGGCAGGAATAGGGTCTTTTCATATCATGCACAGAAGAATGTTTTTTAAAATTTGTAGCAGTGTTTGTTGAATAAGGACAAAGAGCACAGTTAAATTTAAAATCAGGAAAATGTTCTTTATGATGCCACATTTTGTGTTTAGAGAGAGTAACTTGAGCAGTAAACTTTACAGGACACAATTTACAATGCAATGCATACAAAAAACCTGTAACATAAAATAATTAACAATTAATACATAAAAACAAGCAATGTTCACCAGCTGCACCAATAAGGATTCACGAAATAAATTTTCAAAAGTAATAAAACTTTATGATCATATACATTACAAAATAACACTAAGTACACATATCAAAAATTATACAATAAATGAATAAAATAACAAGGTATAAAAGTCCATCAAATTTGAAGTTTGATTATATTGTTTATTAAATTTATAAATTTTCTAAATAATTATGGAGCATCTCTCATCCTTAATTTTTTTTTTTTTTTAATTTATAAAGTATGCAAGCAATAACATGGAATATTTTATTGAGAACAAATGAACAATGAAAGACATTTTAATTAATAGCATAAATCATGGATTTATGATATTTAGTTGGATTTAGTTAATAAGTATGTGATTTTTTATTTCCTTAAGAAATAAATATGAATAAAATGTATCTTAATTAATATATAAAACACAATTTAATACAGAATTTCCTTATGTAAATGAACAGTGCACACACATATATAACAATAAAATGTTAATCAAATTGAAAACATCAGAAACAAGAACTACAGAAAAATTAATAAAATAAAGATAGAAATACTGCATACACATTTAACACAATAATACAGTAATAAAATAAAATAAATAATATTTTATTTTAAATAATATTTTCATAATTTTGCCAATGAATTGTTTACATTTATTTTATTTTAAACATATTTTGTAAGCAGAAATGTGTGTACTTTAATTATTAGAAAATACAATTATAAGATTTTTAAAACAGAATTATGAGAAAATACATATTTTTTAATATTATCATTTTGCTTGGATAAAAAAAAATCTAAAAGTGGATGTAAATGGTATAAAAATATTCAAGAAGCTAGTTTCAGTGATTTATGTTATGGCATATTGTTTATAATATCAAATAAAAATAACAAATACATAAATAAATAACAAAAAAGATTAAAAAAAAAAGTTGTTCAGCAAATTAAAAAAAAAAAATACTTCCATTAAGGTTATATTTAATGACTTTTAAATTCAAGTCTAATGAATGGATGAGAAAAGAACCTAGGTCGATAAAATAATAATAGAGTTCATCATTAAAAGTTGGAAGATGTAAAAAAAAAATATACTGTGAATACTAGAAAATTTGGTATTTCTAACTATTTTCAAGAATTAATTATTTACAAAATAATATCATACTTATACTTCTCATAAGAAAAATCAATTTCATAGAAAATATCATGGAAATTAGGACAAGAGAGATATAGTAATTTTGAAACAATATTAAAAAATTCTTGAAAGATTTAAAAAAAACTGAATTTTTTGTAAACTTCACTATTTTAAGCAAATTTTCCTTAGAATGGAATTAATATAAATTACACTTTATCAATTTGCAAATACATCCAGTAAGCAATAAGAATCTCATGAGTTATTTTCATTTATTTCTTTAATCATAAACTTTAAAATGTTGTTTAAGTATATGACAATAATTTGAACATAAACAAAATATTTTTGCATTCTAAATTTTATAAATTTGGACGTTTTGAGGCATATTATTTTAATAAAAATAAACACAACATGTAAATGGGGAATAAAAATGTGAACCCAAAATATAACATGTAACATTAAACAAAAAAAAATTTTTTTTAATGACTTGATCTCTATTTGTTAATGATACTATACATTTAGTTTCTTGCTTTCTTCTAATTATTTAAAACAATTAAAAATGTAGCTTATAGAAAATTTATTCATTTGCAGTTGTTCAATAACTTTTTTAAAGTTATATTACCACATCCTATACATTTTAAATATGTTTTTTTGTTACAAATTATCAAGCTATTAAAAATTTATAAGAAAATGGGAGAAAACATCACCCAGTTTAAAGAAATTAATTTTAAAAGACTAATTTTTTGTGCCATTTTCTTAAAATATAAACTTTTTAGGACTACATACAGTAAATAAAATTTTATTACTTTATTTTAATGCTTATGAACATGTAAAAATGTATCAATTGCTTTATAAGTAAATTATCAGATTACAGTATAAAAAATTTTTAAAAATAAATTTATAAACTTTTTTTAAAAGGAATTTATTAAGTCAACAATAAAAATCTAATGACTTACAGAGCTGTACACTACAATTTTTCACATCAATATGCATATTTTGTTACATTAAGATGTGTTTCAGTATATTATAATAATTTCAACAGGAAGGAATATTTTGGAAAGGCATTTTTTGGTTAAAAAATGACAATATTGGTTCTATGAAAAAGTAAATTTTAAATATAAAAAGAGTGAAGACCAGTAATTTTTATCTTGATTTACTTTGCCTAAATATTTTATTGCTCAAGAAGTTCATTCTAACTAGATAACCGTAATCTAATTTTATTACAATAAAGTATGTATTTAATAAAAAAAAATTATAACTTTCTATGTCAATAATAAAAAGCTTGTATGCAAATTTATAACAATGCATTTACCACCAAAAACATAGAACATCTTAACAATAATGAGTTTAAATAAAACCTCTAAATAATTGCTATTTTCAAAACTATCTTACATATTAAGAAACATGGATTCTTTTGAAAAGGATTATTAACCATATATATTGTACATATTTTTATTATTATTTATAAATATTTAGAAAAAACTTCGCCATTATGAATAACAAGATGATTTCCTAAACTAATGTTTGAAGCAAATCGGTTACCACATTTTTGACATTTATATGGCCGTTTTGTATCATGCACCAAAGCATGAAATTTAAAATTAGTCTGGTTATTTGTTGAATAAGGACAAATACTACAGTTAAACTTGAAAGAAGGTAACTGCTCTTTGTGATGCCAAACTCTATGTTTACCCAGGGTGACTTGAGATGAAAAGAATAACAAGCATGTTTTACACTGCCACATTTGGAAACCTGTTGAGCACATAAAGTATTAAGATATTTGATAGAACATAAAATTCTGGTTTTGAAAATTAAATGCAATTGTTTTAAATTTTTTTAATAATGTAAATTTAATATTATAAATGTATAAAAAAAATACTAAATGTATATGTAATCAAATTTGTATAAAATCAACTAAGTATAAACAATTTGGAAGTTTAAGTCCACGTTTGAACAATAGAAATTGGATGATCTGCATCTGAGTGCACTTATACGAGAATGGATGCTTTGGAGTTTTTCTAATTTTTTACTCTGTGACAACAAGTGAATATGGCAATAACACACAATGAATAAGATCATTTTTCACATGGCTTTGCAGGACTTATTAATAGGGGATTGGCAGGCTTAATACTCTATGATCACTTTTAGTAAAAGAAGGTTAATGTGACCAAGATTTAGTTCAAAGTAGACTCTAAATTACAAGCCAATGTTTCATGAATATAAGCTACAAGTTGTTGAATTAAAGACCACAACATTAATCACTCAGCTGCCAGCACAGTGGCCTATTGGCATGGCATAATAGCAATCTTTAAGGTGAAAAATCCCTAATCCAGACACTGCTAATGTGGCATTCCTACTTTTTTTGCATCTTCTTTTATCAGAGTTGGTGCTTGGAAGATTTTTTAGTTTACTCCCTTACAATGCACGCATGAATAAGTCCCACAATCTATAAAAGATCGTCCTAGAAGATAAAAGACTAGGCACAATTTTGAATGCTTTACAATGGATCCCAGCAATAAGATTGATTGTAATGCAATGTAAATTTGCGTTTTCACTTATTATTTTACATAAGTTTAGAAAAATTTAAAGGTGCATAAAATCCATATAATATATGGGTATTCTAAGCATAGCAATACTTAAAATACCAACATATTATCTCTATAGATTAAATTTCAATACTAAAGGTGAGAATTACATAATTTCATAAGCCTAAAGTTTTATTAATTCATAAACATTAATGATGATTGTTTCTTCATATGGTTTCCATGGAAAGCAAATGAATAGAGGCTAATATAGAACAACCAAAATTTTTTAAATATAATTTTCTATTTGCATAAGTGAATTAGTTAGTTTCTTTTTCCAATAGAGAGAAATCAGAGTTAAAGAATTTAATTTGTGTGTAAATTTTTTAATCCATCAATATATTTTTCAGTTTTCCAAGTGAGGCTTGATCATTTCATTAATTTCTTTTAAACAGAAAACTAGTTAGCTCTAAAAACTAATATACTTTATAACACTCAACGTTATTTCAAAAGGATTAATTAAAAAAAATCTACCTTACACTTTTTTTTTCTTTTTTTATACCACTAATATTTCAGCTTGATATTTAAAATTCAAATTTTTAAAAAATATATTATTTCCTGAAAACCAAGTACAATTACATAAAATTAGATAAAATGTTTATTCAAAGCATAAATGAATTCATACTATACTTATAAAATAATTAAACAAGGAAAAGTCTCAAATTAATTAATATTAATTTAAGAGACAGGTTAGGTTTGCCACTCAATGAACCGCTTCTGCACATGAAGATTAATTAAACCCAGATCTGCAATTTAAACTGGATTCCAAACCACTACGAACATTTAGGCCTAAAATGGGAATTGAACTTTTAAGCAGTTAAATTGATAGATAGAGAGTTAACCATTCAGTTGTTAACTAAGCAGTTTAAAACTGAGACATAAGAAAACTTTTAAAATAAAAAACATTTTATGTGTAATCAATATATTACTTAGCACAATTGGAATTGTTTATTAATGTGAAAAAAAATATTTTACACACCAATAAAAAATATAAGTATGATTTAAAAATGCAACTTTCATAAATAAAAAAATTCTAAACTTAAAAGAATGCTTCAAACTTTATACAGATATAATTTATATAGATAAAACATTTAATGCACATAAATCTTTTACATCAGAATGATTTTATTCGTTCTGAGGTATACAGAGTAAATAACATGCAATATTTAAATAAAAATCTTCTGCCAAATATTAATATCTAAACATGTATATTTTAATGATACTTGTAACTAAAGTAATGACTCATAGCGATTCTTAATAATGTTAGCATTTAACAGCAGAAAATGATAACAATTCCCTTTTCACACATTTGAACATATTTACTTCGAGGCAAAACTTTAAAAGAAATAATTTATTACATTTATTTAAATGATCAATTTATTACTTTTAAATTTTTTCTCATGTATTTTTCATATAATAAATAATATTTATTAGTAACTACATAGAAAGAATGAAGGAATGAATAATATTTTATAAAAATAAAATCTCACATCAAAAATAATCGATACAATTTATTTTAAAAGTTGCATACCATTAATTACAAATAACTTCACTACATGAAAGATTCATCTACATATCTTACAAGCTTGTAACAAAGCATATTTTTTTCATTATTATGTAATAATTATACAATACTTAGAAACAAAATTTATTACTTTATTAACTTTATAAAATCTTATTACTTAAAACAATCTGAATAATTACTGCAATATCCTGAAAAGTGAAGCAATATTAACTCACAAGTTTAAAAAAACTAAAATAAATATGCATAATTACAAAAAATATATCTCGCATGAGATATAAATTAAAAAAGTTAATGATTATTGATAAGAATAGAATAAAATTGATAAGATATTTTTTTACTGACTTAAGAAATAAAATTTTTTAATGACACTTTGGCAAGAGCAAAATGACATTTTGGTATAAGACTTGAGATTTTAATAATGATTATTATAATCAGTAATATATACATATATATATATGTACTTCTGATTTCAAAATTTTAAAGAGACTACTAAATATTTTCAGGATTCTTTCAGTTACCTAAATTGGCACAAAATGCCACAGAGCAGATGTGCTCAGTTCCACTTAAACCCAATTAAAAGAAGTCACCTAAATATTCTCAATATGATTCACATCTCAATAGGTGCTTATTTTTCCAAATGCTAAAACAATTTTATCATGAGTAAACTTTTCCTCCATCTGATAGGAGACTTTATTTTAATAGCGAAATAGACATCAAATATCTTTACAGGCTTCAAAGTACATAAAAAATACAGAGAGGCATAATTTAGATATATAAAAGTATAGTTTAAACACAGATGAATTTTTCGAAAATATCTCACACTTCAATTTGAATGATTGCAGATCAAACAGAAATTTTAAAACCTTGGTAAAGATAAACAACAAACCTGCTTCAAAAAGGAGATACACTTGTCTGATTTGCACTGTAAAATACAGAATTAACAATAAATATACTTGATGACAACTAGTTGTTACTTTTTGTATGTTTCGTGATGTAACAATGTTAGAATTCATATACCTATTATTTTTTATCACACATACCTATTATTATTAGAATTCATATACCTATTAATGTTAGAATTCATATACTTAGATATTTTTTCCCAGTATTTCTGTAATGTGGGTATTATTTGGCAATAAAGAGATATCATTCTACAATTTTGTAAATACCCTTATTTTTAAATGCTATTTTCTTTCATTATTCATAAACTAATACACAAAGCACTGTCAGAATTATATTGCTACATTTCCTAAATTAATCTCATAAAACAAGGAATCATGATATTTTTAAAAATATTTAAATACTGTGACATACACCATTGAATTCGCTCTTTCATTCACAAAATTCTTTTTCTTGTTTCACATAAAACATGTAGTTCCAGAAAAAGTTTAAGTTCCTTTCCTCTAAAATCACAAGCACAAACATCAATTCTGGTATCATTATTGAATAACACCCTGACATAACCCTTAATATAGTTTAAGCATTATTTTGTTAATACCATAACCAATTAAAAAGTTATAGCACCAATTTAAATTTCTAGATACCCAGCTTTTTTAAATTTGTTGTATAATATTTTAATGAGTATCTTAGTAGATGATTTCAGAATTTCTATTTAAGCTATTTTCAGGATCTTATCAATTCATATTATTTATTTATTTTGTAAAAATATGATTGACATGTAGATAAAATATCTGGGGTAGCATTAAAGGGTCCATTAAGCTATTTTTATAAATCTTTAAACTTTCTCATAAAAATTTAAAGCAATAAAATAGATATATGAAAATACCTGCTATATTTCTGATAGTTTATCATATCTTATACTCACATTCTTCCAGTTTAAAATTTCTTATACATGCCATTTTCTCCCCTGATTTGAAATGGATAAGGAAAATTAAAATGCATTGATAATAAAAATGGAAAATAATTGAGGAAGATTAATATGTAACACAAATCTTACTTAAGATGAAACATTTAAAAACAAGAAAGTAAATTTCAAACCTTTTTTCGTGAGTCACAAATAAAATTGAAGCAAAATTAATAAGTGCATATTTTACAATCATATTAAAAATAATGTACATTTCTTAAATTTCAATATAATTCCATATATTTTGTTCCCACAAAAAAATTAACATGATACTGTTTATGGGCAGAAATGTATTATTCTCAAAACATTTGTGTAGACATAATTCAAACAATATACAACCAGATAAAATGACAAAAACAGAAAAAAGATATTAAGTGCTCTTTTAAAGGGCCTAAGATATATTTTGTCAGCAGAGCCAATTTTATCAAAGTAGAAAGTATGATCGACTGGATCAATGGATATTAAAAAAAACTATTTCATTCCTAAACTAATGCTGTAGGAAAAATTGTTTCATTCTTTTGTTTAATTTTTAAATCAACTAATTGTTTTATTACAAAATTAACAAAAAACCAGTACACGCAGATTTTACATATTTAATCACATGCCTATTTCTTCAATTAATGAATTATCTTCAACTGACATACAATTTTTGTTGTGGAAAAAATAATTTAAACACAATACACTTAAATAAATATTACAATTTTAATAAAGAAATGCACATTTTTAAGTTGTAATACGACACAAATATTTTGAATATAACATGAATTACATTTTTATTATAAAGAATAAAAAAAGCATTCAACAATAACTTGATTAATTTTTTTTTAAATTCTTGCCAAATAATTAAGCATGAATGAATTAAGAAAAGAATAATTTCGAAACATATTATTATTGATTATGTAATAAATATACAAAATTACATCAAATATTAATAAAGCGAATTTGCACAACTATAGGATGCACTTTGCTTAAAGTACCATATGAAAAATCACAGTCAGGCCAATAATTAAGATTTTCTTTTCCAGATCATAGATCATCAATTTCAAACTGTCATGAACATATATCCATATAATTTTTGGATTGAAATTAATATCATTACAGAAGTTTCTTTTGCAAACTATAGGTGTATGAAAACAATTATCAACAATGAGCATGTGAAACTCATAACAGAATTACTGAATTTGAATAAAGAGTTCTTGGCTGCTTACTCTACACTGGTGACTTGCAGTCTAAAGCCAATTTAACAGTTTTTTAACCATAATTTTGGATAAAAATCTGAGATGCAGCCTATGTTCAGAAAAATAATGTAGCACAGTAGTTAAATTCATAATGCCTATTAACTTTTAATCTTAATCACCTTTATGGATAATGATATGACTACCTAAACTAATCGTTGAAGCAAATCTATTACCACACATAAGACACTGATAGGGTCGTCTAGGATCATGGACAGAAGAATGTTTCCTGAAGTTGGTCTGATTATTGGTTGAATAAGGACAAAGACTGCAATTAAATTTAAAATGAGAAAATTCTTCTTTGTGATGCCACATTCTATGTTTGGTCAGAGTAACTTGAGATGAAAATGACAAAGAGCATTTCCTACACTGCAATATATGTGAAATGCCTGTGAATACAATCAACATTAGAATATTTTTGTATTAAGATTTTTATTTATATATTTTATAACACAACATAAAATTTCAACAAGAAATATTATGAAAACATTTAACAAAAATGTAAACTGTAGATTTAAAATTTCAAAAAATTACTTAAACATCAAATTAAGAAAATTGGTATAAAATTCCAATTTAAAATTATTATCAATAAATGTATCAACCAATTAAAAATAATCACATAAAAGAAGCACAATTTGTCATAAATCATTTATTAGCTTTTAGTTGAAGAAACAAATTATTTCAATTATAATTTATTAACTTGTTATGAAACTCTTGTTTAAGCAAATTGCACCAAGTTTCATATATTTTTGGAGAAGCCAAATTAAAGAACATTTTAAAAGATTGCAAAAATTTCAAGGTATTTTTTAAAGGTACATGCAACAAATATAGAATGAATTTTATTTTTATCAAAAAAAAAAAAAATAATAATAATAATAATAATAATAAATAATATTTAAGTTTAAATATTTTTGTAAAGACTGTTAAACATTAATTTATTTAACTAAGAATTTTCTTTTTTAAAAGGTTTCTTCTGTTTAATATCATGATCAAAATATTTCAATGTTATTGAGCTTGGGGATAAAAATAACTAGTTTAAATATTTATATTAAATTAAATTTGAAGTTCATCAAAAACCATAATAACCAAAGTTATTTACATTACCTTTGGAAATGAGAAAAAATGTTTTATGATCTCTTGTGATTTTTACATGTATTTGATTTCTTTATGTAAAATATGAAAATCAATTATATAAATACTATACAGTGTATTAATTTAAATTATTTATTTAATTAAATTCACAAATTTGAAAACAATATAGCAAAATTTATAAACTTCATCCTTTTCAATTACAAAAGTTTTAATTGTAATAAAATACAGTAAAAAGCATTTATAAAAATGCAATAAATTTTTTTGAAAGAATTTTTTAATATTTTTTTTTAGAAAAATTAAAAAGAGGGTAAGTAATAACAAAAGATTTAAAAAAACATTATGCAAATTGGTATTCACATTAATAAAATCCAGCCTTTATAATTTAAATCATTTTACACTTATTTATAGTAAGGTGATAAAAGGAGAAATACATTGCAAAATATAAAATTTAAGTAGAAATTTCATCAATGGTAACTGCAAAATATGAAGATCATTTCAAACAATAATCCAATTTTTCACAACCGATAATACAATTAGTGTTAAAAAGCTGCATTACACTTGATATAGTTAAAAAAAAAATCATTTTTTTTTTTTACAAAAGAAACTATTATTTTGGAAAATATAAATATTATCTTTCAGCAATACTCAAATTTTCATTGGAATAAAATCTAGTTCATTACAAATCCCTTGATAAATAAATTATTTATTTGTAAATGCATGAAAGATGATACCTTAAAAGTTACATATTAATTCTGATAATCACATAATGTAACGAAATGCAACAATTTAAATTTCTTCAATCTGGGAAAAACATTGGAAAATGAAGATTAAATAAGTTTAATGGTAAAGATTCATAAAACAAAACAAATTTATAAAATTACTTTAACTATTTAAATAAACTAAAAATACTAAAAATAAAATGCTGAATTCATATTCTTTTTGCTTGACAAATGATTAACATACAAAAAGATTTTAGGAGAATTTAATGATTGCTCGAAATGTACACACATTACACATAAAACCTTAAATTGTATGCAAAACTGCCACAATGCCTTTTACAAAACAAAAAGAAAATGGCACACAAAAGTAGCGAAAAGTTATCTCTATTTTTAAAGAAAACTGTTAGCAACAATTAATTAACTCTCAAATAGATTGAAAAAAGATTTATAAATTAATTATTTTCTTTTAGAAAAATGATTACAAAAATTAGCACTGACTGTCAATTAAAACAGATAAAAAAAATTATTTGAATTTCCTTGACTAATTTTCCTTTCAGAAAAAAGTACAATTAACTTTTATATAAAATTTACCTAAACTCAATTAAATATAATCACATAAGGATCATTAAAAGACATGAATAACAGTAGTATTTCAATTCAAGAAAATGATTCTTACATGTCTTTATGAATGGGGAAAGTAAACATGAAATTGAATGAATAATTATTTCCCTATTGATTATATTTTTACATTAATTTAGTTTGATTAATTTTTGAAAAATTACAAAATAATCTATAAAAGTGAATTAAGTAGAGTACTAATTTTCAGTAATGATATTTGCTGTTCAGTAATGAAACACCAAAATTCTTATTATTTTATAACACAAAAAACATTTTTAATCAATAATGAAAAAAAAAAAATTATAAATATATTTTTCATTGTGTTATAATTTTTTTTAAAATTTTTTAATAATATACAAAATGTTGGAAATCAAATTCTCAATGAAAAAATATAAGAAAATATATGGGAGCAATATACTGTCAAAAATAATGTCAAAAGTCACTAGTAAGTCTTTTGATACATATACTATTCAGAGCTGCATTTCAATATTTAAAAAATATTATATAAATTATAGAAAGTTAAATAATAAGAAACAAATTATATAAATATAGTAAGAGCTAAATTTAAATATTTAAAAGATACTGAAGTAGAAGGAAAAAAAAAGTTTAAGTAAACAATACATTCAATAATTAATTCCCGACATATATCTTTGAAATTTTTACATTTAATTAATAAAAATCTAGAATAATAAACAAAAAAAATTGTATCAGTGGTTGTAAAAAGTTTACAATTTAAAAGGGAATTGAAAAAAAAATTCAGATTGTACACATTTTTTCAATAAGAAATGAACGAGAAATATTAATAAAAAAAGACGAAATTTTATAATCATATAATGAGTAATATATAAAATAATAAATGTAAAAATACAAATATATGCAAGAAATACAAAGTTATACTAGAATTTTTTCCCCTTTTCCTATCATAAAAGATATTTAATTATAAGCAAAGGAGAAAAATATTTTTCAGCATTTCAACAAAAAATGTTAAAAATTTCAAAATGAGGAAATTATTGAAAACACTATAAATCTTCTCCAGTATGAATTATGATATGATTTCCTAAACTATTACTAGAACAAAACCTATTTCCACAAAAATAACATGAAAATTGCCTTCTTAAATCATGTACAGAAGAATGCTTTTTAAAATTTGTTTTATTATTTGATGAGTAAGGACATAAATTGCAATCAAATTTAAAAGTTGGACATAGCTCTTTATGATGCCATATTTTATGTTTTGTCAATGTTACTTGAGATGTAAACCACAACAGACATTTCTTACACTGCAGTCTACCAAATGTACCTACAGAAAACATTATAATTAATATACATTTGCATGAATCAAAAAGATTTTTATTATTATAAATAGCTAAACACAATATTTATGAATTTAAGAAAAATACAGCATTAAGACATTGTATTATAAAACAATATCACGATTAAAACACAAAGCATAATCCATTTTTCAGAAAATGAATAAAAAAAGTCATCAACAAAAAATACATAAATTGATCATGGATATTGGATAAAAGTTTTGAGCAATAATTTTTTTTAGGTGTTGAAACAGTTGCATAATTTTTCATATCAATAAATTACATTTAAGTAAAATATTTATAATAATGACAGCAATATATAGATTCTTAAAGGCCTAGAAATTTTCATTTGTAATATAAAATTTAATTTAGGAAGTATATATCAGCAATAACTCAAGAACACAAATTTTTAATAATAACATTATCTTCAATACTACCAATAGAATATTTTGCATTCCAGTATCAATAAACAATAGATAGCTCAAAAGATGAATTTTTGTAAGTAAATCCATTTTTTTAGAAAGAAATTATACCTTCATTATTTGTTAACAACTGGAAAATAAAATTCATTTGTATAAGAAACACTGAATTATTTCTAAAAAATTATATACTTACACTTTTAAGACATTTTATATTTATTATCATATTTATTTTACTGTTTTCAAAATTTTATTAGACTATATTATTATAATAAAATAACTTAATATTTTATAATACATTTTCTACAAAACAATAATACATTTTGTAAATGTGCAATTTTTTCATCTTGAAAAGCCAATTTCTCTGCTTATGATTATTAATATTTTTAAATGTGTAAAATATCCATAAGATATAAATACATATTTAATTCATTATAAATATAACCTAAACATTCATTAAGTTGAATTATTTTACGTAAATGTAACATTTCTTTTAATTGTAAGAAATGATTTTGAAAAATTGCTTTACATTGACAATCAAATTTTACAGAACAATTTCATTGACAAAAGCAAAACAACTTACAATTTTATTACAATTATTGGTCCTTAACCTTAAAATAATATATCAAGATTTGTGAATCTCTCTCACATACACACACAGAAAAAAACATTACCAATTTAAAAATTTGAATACGTAAAAATAATTTATGAACTTGAAGATGAGACAAGATTTCTTCAAATTCTGGTAAATGAAAACTTAGAATAACTTCGTACAAAAATGAACTATTGTTTCTATGGGACAATTTATAAAATAATAAAATTTTTGTTTTTCTGGTAAAATTCTATTTAGAAACAAATTTTAAAAATTATATCATAAAAATTTGAAAATTTTATTACAATTTATTCTAGGAAATACAGTACAACTAATCTCTAACCCTATTTGTATTTTAGTTTTGATATCAATATTTGTACAAAAAGCATTTGTTAATGTTCACAAAATTGACAATTTTGTGGTTGATACTAATTTAAGTTCATGTTTAAATTACTTTCTTATAATAAATTTGTAGAAGATGTTAAAATACAAAATTTAAGAAGAGAAAAGAATGTTCCAATTCTTGCAATTACTGTAAATTTTATACAAGTGTGATATAATGCCAACAAAAGTACAATTAATTAAAATTTAAGAAATCTCATTTAGCAACCATATTACATTTTAAAGGAAAAGGTGTTTCACGTGCAAAGTAAGCAAAACAAGTTTACAATCAAATTAGGAATTTTTAAAATTTCTATTTCAATGATTAAAAATACTAAATTTATATATTAAAGGAAAATAATTAATTTTATCATTTTCCACATACAAAGAAAAAATAAACTAAAAATCCAGAACTATATCTCTAAGTTACGAAAATAAAAAAAAATAAAAAATTAATAGAATTACCAATGGTGCAATAAACCATATTTATGAAATTTTAAAATATTTTTTATTTCTTAATTTCTTAGTTATTTTCAAATGCACACAAGATTTAAGAGTATGACAAAAATAAAATTTATGAAGAAGAAATTTTAATTAGTCATAAAATATAATGTTTCATCTATTAATAGTATATTTACATATAACTGCAACATACACACAAATTAAATAATAGATACATTCCCTCAGAGAAGAAATGTAAAAATATTGAAGCCTAAAAAGAATGATGTTTGTGCTTTCAAAATACACAAGTTATGTCTCTTAAAATGTACTTGAATTTTAAAAAATTTATGTTTGTTCTTTACATATTTCAGTCACATAATTTTTCACAAAATTTACAAAAAAGTAAACAAAAATATAAAATGATACACATAATTATTATACCTAATTACTGTAAGTTCAAATATCCAGGAAGTTAGAATAATGTCTTGCATCAATAAGCATGATTTATTTGATTGGCACATAATATATTCGGCGATCTCCAAATTTTGAATATTTTATTGAGAAAAACCAATACTCCTATTATGAGACAGCAAATTCAATTAATTTCTATCTATTATGATATGTAATATCAAGTAGACTGTGTTGATCTATAATTGAATGAAATCCAATTTTTCTTAGACCTTAGCATTAAGATTTATCATTAATTTTCTATCATGTTAAAGACAATCTCATTTAAGATCCAAACTAGATCTCCATAGATTTCTTATACATTGTTTGATTTGTCTTCAGTGGGTGTATGAGCAAAAATAATAATGAAAAAACTGCCCTGATTCTAATCAAACAAAAACTAGGTAAAACAGCATCAAAGTCCATTAGATTCTTGATAACAATCCCTGTTTCCTCAATGTGATGATATAAAATTCTATTTCTTTTATTAATCACTACAGTTCCAGTCCAACTAATTTCTCATATTGCTGTTAGATCAATCTTGTATTCATCCAATTGCTGCAATAGTAACAGCAGTGCCTTAGTTTGATATAAAGATAACCCATGCCAAGTTGAAAATATTATCTCCAAAAGAGGTTTTTCAAGCCGTTTTTATGGAATCTGCAGTGAATTTCTTTCACAAGACTTCAAAATAATGTTGACTTTACAGGAAAGGATTATTAGCCCCAAGCACAACACTCAACCTTGAGGACTATACAGATACCATTTTAGTTGTCTCGTATGACATGCATGACTTATAGCAGGGCTATTCTTTCACACTTTGTCATCACACAGGTGACTATAATATTACTTTTATCAATGAATAAAAAACTAAATTTTATGCACTGAAATAAAAATAGATTTTCTACTGCATTTTTAATAATTTCGTACAAGAAAAGTAAAGATAGTAGTTCCTTTAACTTTATTTACATTTAACTTAGAATTGTAACAAATTAAATTTAAAATTGTCTGACAATATCTTATGTACTCGGAAGATTTGAAACAACATCTAATTTTATTAGCAATAACTATTTAATATTTGATTTATATTGAATTAAAAAAATATCATGATTTAATATAGTTTTGCATTTCTAATATTGTATTTGTAAGTATTTCCTATTATTTAGCTACAATAACAAAGCTATGTTCCATAAAGGTTAGAAAATTATATGTAAATATATATTTCAAAGCACAGTATCATATAATTTTAAAAAAATAACATTGTAAAAAACAACCAATAAGTATATTTGAGAGATAAATAAATTAACTGCACTGATTATTAAAATATTCCCCTTTTGAACGAGCAAAAGTAACATGACAATTAAAATGAAACTTTTAATAATTAACTTTTGTTAATAGAAAACTTACAAATATTTCCACATTAAATCTAATAAGTAATATAATTTAGCACATAAAATAATATTTTTAATAAAATAAAAAATAACTACACATCGAATTATATTTTATCCCCACATTTGCAGATTCATTCTTATTCACATTCAATCTAATTAACAGAGAACATTCAACAATTTCCTTTTACTTCACTCATACTCTAAATGCATACATGTGAACTATATTTTTTTATCATTTACAACTTTCATTTGAAAATACATACAGAAATATTAGAAAAATGTAAAAAAAAATTCTAAAGTAAATTTTCAACATTTCTTTTCACAAAACAATTTTTAAAATAAGCTTTTACACAGAATTTAAAAATAAGTTTTAGAACAGATGTCCAAAATAAATTTTCACACAGAATTCTAAAGTAAATTTTAACATTTCAACAATTCTAACAAATTTTTAATTATTTATTCAAACACTATTTATATATATTGGACATATACAAATTCTTTTAATTGAGCATTTACATGAATTTTTTTTATAAATAAAAGTAATATATGATTGCTTATATTTTTTGTTTGGTGATTTGGCGAGAAAATTTTCATTCACGGTCTCTCGAAACAGAAGCATTGAAAATTCTAGTATCAAAACTCTAATTGAATTTCGCTCACATTGGAATTCATCACAGAACTATACGCGATTCGCGCACATGACGAAACATTTGTTCTGGCACGTTAATTTTGATATTTGTACTACATAATCGGATTTAACGAATATTATTTCCAAACAACAGACCCATATGGATTTAATTTCAAATTAATAAGATAGCCATAGATTATTTTAATTTATTCCCTAGTTTTGAAATGACACATTTAGGAAACACCAATTTATATACGAAATCGTTATGGAACAAATTATAACACATTTCTTTGTAGGAAAACATTTTAACAACTTCAGCGATCATTAGTTATTTCTAAAATGTGCCGATTCGACAAAAGATATATAAAACATTAAGTATCGTGGCAATTCTCTAATTTAATTATAAATAGTCAAATATTACAAATTTAATGAAAAGTAAAAGCAATGAGTGGATTGATTTTATAATATGTGCGGGTATACATGAATACCATTTAGATAATTATAAAAAATTGACGCATCAAAAAAACCTCGAAAAATATGGGTTTGAGTAAGTTAAACAAAATTATATTCCTCGGTAATTCTGACTTTCGTTTAATTTATTTTATTGGTTAAGAAATCACATCAGGATAAAAAAAAACTGCACATATTGAGCAATTTCTTGCATTTTTCTTATATTTTAACTTTAAAGTCAGAAAAAGAATTTATTTGTTTATACAATCCCTTTTATTTCTCGTTGCCAATTCCATTGTCAGAAGTTGCGAAACTCAGATAAGCTAATTAAATTTCAAGCGTGGTCAAATGATGCAGGCAACGTGTGAACTGGCATCATCATGGTTGATTTAGACCAGCCATGGAATATTAAATGCTACGCGAGTTTCATTAATATAAGTAATCTTATTATTATTACTATCAGAATGATGTTTTTCGACTAAGTCTAGTATCCAAAATTAAATCTTTACTTAAGAATCATTAAGGCTCTTCATCCAACTCCATTTCGAAAATGAGCTGAAGTACTGATCTCATCAAAGATTCCATCAGTGTATTTTGGAAATATCATAAGAATTATTAAACATTAAACTGCATTAATATAGTATACATTAATGCAGTTTCCTTTCTCTTTTCATGATAATTTCAATATACTTTTAAAGAAATTATATTTAATCTTGAAGGAGAGGGTTCACAGTGCAGTAAATCATACTCATCTCACATAATCTGAAGTGAACTGCGTTTAATTTTAAGCCTCTATTACATTAGAGTTGCCGATATTTCATTTTGAGCAACTCCCGTAGACTTAACATTACGTGACGTCACAGCTCGATTTTGGGCAACTCGGACACGTCGTCCAATGATATTTCAGATATTTTTTACAGCTGCGCATTTGAAATTTGATCATTGCCAAGTTTTCGCCAAATTTTATGCCAAATGAAAGTTATTGGCGTTATGAATTGCCGAAAATGAGCAATTTTTTTGTGCATGCAGCAGCAACTCGAGCAATTCGTATCGCCAATAGATGATCAACGGAACTGGTGTTGTCTTTTACTTTCGCCAAGCGGAAACAATAAGATGCCAAGAAATAACATGTTTTCATTATTGTTAATGAGTGCATGTGATAAATATATATACTTGAAAATGGCAAATATATGTTTTGAATGGACAAAAGAAATGGAAATTGATTTTATTGAAATGATAAGAGTAAAGCCTCATATATGGGATAATTCAGATTCCCAATATAAATTTACTAAATTAAAACAAAGAACGTATGATGAAATAGCGTCCGAATTAAAGTTAAAATATCATCGTTATAAAGATGTGTTTACACGTGATAAGAATTTTCACCTGTGTTGTTTGAGTGATCTCTTAATTTTATTGAAACTATAAATAAATATTATTTCAAAATACCAGTTTTGTTTTAGGTCTTGATAATATTATTTATTTAAGGAAGGAATATTATTTATTCAGGTCTTGATAATATTACCGTATTTTCCTGTATATAATCCGCAGCGGCGTATTATCCGCACGGCCGTTTTT
This sequence comes from Latrodectus geometricus, assembly GCA_026290005.1. Classification (NCBI taxonomy): domain Eukaryota; kingdom Metazoa; phylum Arthropoda; class Arachnida; order Araneae; family Theridiidae; genus Latrodectus; species Latrodectus geometricus. Next base: position 81,414 of record JAPDSC010135979.1, on the reverse strand, counting down.
ACGAGTAAAAGGGAAAAAAGCGTCGCATAATCCCCAGCGGCGTATAGTATAAAATATGTACTGCTGATAATATAGATATCACATAAAATAAAAAAATGCACAGTAGAATTAAAAATTTAATAAATTGTATAGAAAAAGAGCATTTATTATGAAAAATATCAGTCTAGATCCAGTTTATCGCAGAGTGCGATAAACTTGAGATGAAAGCACGAGATCGATCAAAAGCGATAATTTTGAGAAGTGAGTTTTGTAAAACTTATCGATATTTAGCTTCTAATAACTTTTAAAACGATGTTAGATATATTTAAATGAATATATATTTGCTTCGTTAATATTTAAATGAAAGAAATGGGTTATTTACAAATTGCGTATTTTATACATTTTTTTTATGCCACGCGTGCTTTGTTTTTCACTTCACATTAACACATTTGACGTTATTAATTTTATTTGCTTTCGCTAAAGCTTTTAATTTAAAATCTTGCTGTGTAAGTTAAAAATTTTCGCTTCCATATGACGATAGACGAATTTGAATAATTTCAAAACGAAACATCTCACATAAAGACAAATTGCAAAATGAAGTTAGCGAATTTACACGCGTAAAAGCTTTAAGAGGAACCGAATTCGTTTTTGAACGTAATTGCACAAAGCCGATAATAGTTTAAATAACTCAGGTGTGTCCTGGTACCACCTGTTATTTATTTTATGAAATATAAAGAGTATTTCTTTCAAAACTTTCTTGTAAGCTTTTCTGATGGAGAATGTTTTTTATCAGATAATCCGCGGCGGCGTATAATACGCACACGCACAACGAAATTCGGAACTTTTTTAACACATAATCCGCGCATTATATACAGGAAAATACAGTATTTATTTAAGGAATCTTGATAATATTATTTATTTAAGGCCTTGATAATATTATTTATTTAGGAAATTAACACAAAAGTTTTAAGAAATTTTTTAACCAGATATTTTCCTTTTCACGTCGACAAAGATTAGCTCTTGATCATTCTAAACGTGAAGTTTCAAACGCTAAAATTGAGTGAAACAATAGCAAGATGGCGTAAAGTAAACAAATTTTGGCTACAAATTAAATTCCCAAATAAGAATTCATCATGAAATCTGGACACCTACAGAGTAAAATATGGCAACCTTAAAAATGTTAGCCAGAAAAGCGATCTGTTACTAAATCTAGTAAAACAGCTATTTGCTTATAGCAAACCTAATAGAAATCTCGAACATTCATTGGACGATGAGCTCGAGTTGCCGAAAACCGAGCTATGACGTCACGTAATGTTAAGTCTATGAGAGTTGCTCAAAATGAAATATCGGCAACTCTAATGTAATAGGGGCATTTAAAAACTGGTCAAACAAATTTATAATAGTTCGAAATTACGAGGTGATCAGTGGTATTTAGAGGCATTTTATTCAGCAAATACAGAAAATAGAGACGTATTTCTCACAAATAAATGAATTTATAGTAATAATGTAAAATAAATGAATACATAATCGGGGTGAATTGATGTCGAATTGTTAAATGGCCGAACAAAAAACGAATATGAAAAAGGATTACAAACTATTTCTTGTTTTATATTGAAAAGTGTAAAAATTACTCTCAATTAAAAAATTAATTTTCAAAATAGCACTCAAAATTTCTAATAGTATTTCTAAATTTTAAAATTTTAACCTCATAATTAAAATATGATATGTGAAATATAGTTCAATTTTAAAAATATTAAATGGTTACTTCATAAATAAAGTTATAAACTTAATAACTTTTTTCCTATAAAAATGAATAAAGTTGTCTCGAGATGGACGCCTGAAAACTTCTGTAAAAACTGCACGTAAGGTAACAAAGATGTGTATTTTGAATAATGGTAATCAGTTTTTAAGTTTTAAATTAAATCATCATTTTTTTAAGAATAAATTTTGATAAATAACAAAAATAATGATAATAGAATAACATGAAAAATGTGTCTCTGAACTAAATGGTTTGTTTTCAATTTCGATAACATTATAGGGTGCCCTTTGGCGAACTTGGCAATTGTTTTTGGCACCATTCCTGCTCGCACCGATTACAGTGCTAACAGGCATGGTTGAACATTAAAAAAAAAAAACGCAACGTCCGTTGGATTTTTAAAATTTTAAAAACGATAAACCAATCAGAGCCTCGACTGGATCTAAGCCAATCAGAACACGATTCAGTTTTGCCCAGCTTGGCGATCAATCGCGATCACAGCTTGGCGAGAATGAAAGGGGTACCCTAAAGTATAATCTAACTTCGAAACATCTTTGATATAAACCCAAAAATTAAGTGCCAAATCTGGCACTCCCAACGGACTTTTTAGGGTTGCTGTTTCTTATTTTAAAGATCTTATTTTGATGTTGCCAATATAGGTCTTTTCTGCTTTTAGGTTTTTGCTGATGTCAAATTTAGTATTTTCTTGTATTTTGTACCATTTTTTTAGTTTTTTTTAAGTTTTTGTTATTAATTATTTGTATTTAACGAGAATCCATCTTGGCGAGAAAAAAAGGCGCCAAAAACAGGTATTTTGCTTGGTGAGAAAAAAGTCGCCAAATTTCCGATTTGAGGGGGGGGGGGTATATCAAAGTAATTCCGTAACCTCAATGTCAATGTTTGAATCTCTATGTTTTATATAAAAGATACCGCTACAAAAAAGAAGTTGCAATAAAAACGGTCAATAAATTTACCCCACACAATTATGGAAAATTTACTAATTTATAATCTTCACTTGCCTTATATTGCACAGTTATTTCTTATTTTATTTACTTTTTGTTTAGATTTTACATGGGAAAAACATGTATCTAGATTTCAAGGATCCTGCCTAGTTATGAATTTAAATAAAAAACATTAAATTAATGTAGTGATTTAGATCGAAGTAAAGCTTACACATTAGATATCTTTTGCATGTGGAATATTGAAGAAATCAAAGCCCAAAGAGTAGAAAAAAAAATTCCTCTGGCTGAAGCTTTAGATAATGAGAAATAATACTACCGACATAAGTTTTAATTTAAATGTGAAATAATAAAATGCACACATTGGAAAGTAATTAAATTTATATATTCTCAAAATGACGTAAATGAAGTTTCAAGTAAAATTTACCCCGAAACAACTTGAATGTGGATATACAGATAATTTATATTTATAAATAAGTTAATAAATACTTTGTAATTATACAAATATCAAAATAAAATTTTCAACACCGAAAAATTTTAAATCTAGGAAGTATAATACACTGAATATTTTGCTTGTTATACTTCTTTGATTCAAGAATTATTGATAAATATAAGTAAAAGAAACCCTATATTTCATAACAAGTTGTACTAATGACATGATATTATAGCTTAACATATATTTATTAAAATAAATAATTTTAATAATATACACACAGAATGCTTGCAATGAAATAAATAATTTAGGTTCTATTTTTAATAATTAAAGAAAGCGAATGCATATATGAACAATATAAATTGACATCTTTAGAGAAATAATTACAAGTAAATAAATAAAACAATAATTTTCACTGTGCTATTTATTCCTAGACTTAGAATTAATAATTCTAGTGTACAATTTAATTTAATCAGTGTAAAATGTATTCATTGTTTGAAATAAGTGGTTTCATTCCTGGTATCATGTAAAATAAAACGTGAAAATTTTAAAATTCTATTCTGATTCATATTTTTCTAATTATTTTCAGAGTAATAGTACTTGAAATGAATCACAAAACTGGATGTCGAAACCAGAAACGAAATACAAAATGTAAATAAATTTTTCTTGGCTTTAAACATCTTGGTGCCAGTTCATAATATTTCAAGTATTGTCGCACTAGTATACTTCAGTGTAAGTAGTATGCTTACTTTGAGTATACTAGGTTAGGCTCTACCTATTATGTAGAAGTAGGCCAGGTCGTAAATTAGAAGCAGGTGCCAATTATACATCCCAATTATGACATGCCAGTCCCAAAGTTATAATTTAACATCGAAGACAATGCGACCAACTATAGCAAGTAATCGATTAAGATCTTCAACAATTACTTTGAAAAGGCATGGTTAGCAATTCGTCCTACTGTTTGCTGCAATTTAGGATAGTCCAATTTGAATAAAGTAAGTTATTGTGGCCCTCAAACTAGATACAATAGTTAACAAGCGATTAAACAGTATGAATCTTCCAAAATTAATTGCCAAATGATAAAAGACTTTTACTTTGTGTTTGAATAAAAATATTGCTGCAAGCTCGAAAGAAAATCCAGATGCCATCGAGTTCTTATTGATACACATCTCTTTGAACTTCTGTCAAGCTGACAAAAAGAATAAGAAAACGCTATTTTTTAAAGATTATTCTGAGCAAGATTATGAAAATTATTCTGAGCAAAATTCGAAATTAGAAAAATATACAGTTTTTTCTGAATAAAATCAGAAGAATATAAGGATAAATATTACGAACTGATTTGAAAAATTGAATATGATATCAGGGGAGGGGGAACAAAGTTACAGAATCGTCATTGTTGTGTGTGGATGATGTTATCGAAAAACTTTCAAAAATTGAATTGAAAATGTTTTGAGAATAAGCTAAAGAATTTTTACCATTTTGGTCCCAATCTGAAAGGGTACACAAATGATGCACGTTATTCGTAAAAGTGAAAGTTAAGTATTGTAATCTATAGAGTCAAAATCGAAAGCTACTAGTAATCTGGTAATCTATTACAGCAAATTACCCATAGATAAAGGAGCAGGAGTTATTCATCTTTGAGATCTCCTGAATATGGTAATAAAGAAAGCCACGTCAGTACATTTTAAAGCTGATCTTCCTACATTATATGATGAACTGGAGACGGAAATCCGAGCATTAGAATACTAGGAAAACTGAAGAAAAATATGATATCTTAAGACGTCCCTCCGAATCATGTCTATCAAAAATATCCTTATTGCATGAGAAAGGAGTCTAATTCCTAACAATCTTAATCCGTTGAAAACGGAAGATTTATTTTGGCAGAGCGTATGAGATTACTGAAACAGAGAGTGTAAGCAAAAGAAATGGTACTACATGCTTCCTGTGGTTTTGTAGCACATTTAACAGTTAAAAAAATATCATTACCGCTGACAAGGAACTGCCATCGGACCATTATCCGTTCCTGGCCACTTACGGAAACCAAGTTATTACTGAGTCCACAGCTATGTCCAGGAAAACCAACTGGAAAAATTTTAGACAACACATGATTAACAATATACCTTAACAATATACCTTTTTCTACTTTCACCCCTGCCTCCAATAGCAACAACTTAGAACATAAAGTTAACCATCTAACAAGTACCATCCAAATTGCAATCAATGAATCTGAAATTAAAAGCAAAACCGCTAAACCTCCTACCTACCTGACTCACTCTCTAAACTAATTAAAGGACGCAACAAATTCCGCAAATTGTACAATAGATACAATATTCCAACAATAAAAACTCAGAAAAATAAAATTAAAAATATTATCACCAGACATATTGCGGAACACAACCATCATTCCTGGAACGATTATCTTATTAACATCAATGTAGAAGACAGCTCATTTTGGCGAGCTGCCAACAGATTCAAAAATAAAGATCAAACTATGCCACCGCTCGCAGATGGTCCAAAAACTATCACCTCGAACAAGGAGAAATCTGAAATCTTAGCATCTGCATTCGAACTTCAGTTCCGAACCAACGACTCTGCTAACCCTGCTATTGACCGTATGATTCATCAATCGATTTACTACTTTGGTCCCCTTGCAATAAGTACCTCCAGCTAGTTTCAGCTGCAGAGGTGGATAAATTTTTTATGGAAATCAAACCAAAGAAAAGCCCCGGAATTGATAATATCTCAAACAAAAACATGAAGCAACTTCCGGTCATTGCAGTTTGCCTATTAGCAGACATAATTAATGATATAATTAGACTAGGTCATTTCCCACAAAGCTGGAAGAAAGCAACAGTAATTCCGATAAGAAAGCAGAGTAAAAAACCTAAAATACCTACAAACTACAGGCCCAGCTCTCTGCTCTCTACCATGGGAAAAATAGCAGAGAAATTCATCTTAAAACTGTTATTAGAATATGAAGAATTTAATTTAATTATCATTCCCCACCAGTTTGGGTTCAGGTGGCAACTATCGAGAGTGCATCAGTTGCTAAGAGTAGCAGAGGAAATTTCAAAAAATACTGCTGTCGAAAACTCCACTTACGGAGTGTTCCCAGATATCGAAAAGGCTTTTGATAAGGTGTGGCACGAAGGTCTTATTTATAAATGATTAAGTAGAATAAGTACTACCAGATTGAGTGCTTGCATGGTGACTCATAAGTAGTTACAGGAGGTAGTTACCAGAAATTAAGACACTGAGATATATACAAAATAAAAAATGATTAAGTTTAACTTCCCCCCGCACCTAATCAGGCTCATTCGAAACTACCTATCTAATAGAACATTTGCCGTCAAGATAAACTCCACCCACTCATCAGAAAGTCCCATTTTGGCAGGCGTCCCCCAAGAATTACTGCTGCGTCCCTTCTAATTTAATCTGTACATTAATGATATTCCTCAAGACCCACGAACTGCCTCTTCGCAGATGACACTGCCGTTCTTGCTTCCGGACCCAAACATCAGGTCATAAGAGATACGCTCAATGAACACCTTAATGAAATAAACAAATGGATTAAAATTTGGAGAATTAAAATAAACGTGGCTAAAACCCAGGCAATTCTCTTCAGTAAAAAATTGCGAATAAATTGCCATAACATCCAAATTGCAGGTGAAAAGATTGAATGGAAAACTGACATCACATATCTGGGAGTCAAACTCGATAAAAGACTGACTTGGAAGCTACACATTACTGATATCAGAAACAAATTCATTGGAGCTACAAAAACCCTCTTCCTACTTATAGCCTGGAACTCAAAATTGTTCCTCAGTAATAAGCTCCTGATCTACAAGTCTCACCTCAGGCTGATTGATTCGAAAATAACATTTAACAAAGTTGGCAACTCTAAAGTACAGCTTCTTGGTTCATTTCAGGCTAATATAGAAATCGATAACGATGTTTCCTTTACAACTGTTTATTTTATTTCTTATTATCAGATGAATTTACGCTTAATAATCAATACAGATATAATTAATCGAGGGATATTAATGGTCAATAAAGATGGTATTTCCTTACGTAATACTGATACCAATAATTTTTTTGTTCTTTAGTTATTGCTGTTGACAATATATCAGACACTGATTAAATAAAATATTTGACAAAAAATATTTAATTACAGTTTAATTAATAACTGCTAACCCAATAAGACCGTAACAACAACAGTTAAGAAAATGTCTATTAATTTAAAAGATGATATTCCAGTTTGCCAACGAACACGTCGAATATCTATATCAGAAAAAGAATTTGTATCGAAACCGATCAATTATTAATTAAAAGAAGGTATAATTAAATCATAATGTGGTGAATATGCTATAGTCCAATTCCTTTGATAAAGAAGAAAGATAATTCTACACGTTTATACATTGATTTTCGTTAATTAAATAAAAACATTAAAAATTACTATCGATTAGTTCTCATTGTTGATATATTAAATTAGTTACAAAATGCAAAAAATATTCCTTTCTGTAAACTTAAAAAAATAGCTTATTTCATGTTGTTATTGACCTAAATTGTACTAAATACAATGTTATTATTCATGACGGACAATACAAGTTCCTTATAACTCCTTTGGAATTAATTTCTAGTTCATTCGCTTTTAAGAGATATGTATCCTGTGTTTTTAGAAAATTGATAACATTGATAACATGAAAAAAAATAATAAAATTGATAACATGAATTGGTGGTATTTTAATTCTGTACATGGATTATTTTATCATACCATCTAAAACTGGAGAATAGAAACATATTAAATTGAAGCGTATCTGCTATACTACTTCAAATAACGGACTAAATATTAACTTCAATAAATGACAGTTTTTACAACTTAAAATACATTTTTAGGTAATGTTATAGAAAAACAATGGTATTTCATTCTCTCCATCAAAAATCTCCTGAACCTAAAGACATCAAGCACTTCCAATCAGTTTTGGGATCGGCAGGATACTTTCGAAAATATATTACAAAATATGCCATTATTAACAGACCTCTTAATGACCAACTAAGAAAACCTTTTACTTTCGTTATCTATCCCGTTGAAAAGATGGCATTTCTCAAGTTAAAGGAATTAGTCACAACACGTTCTGTTTCGCATTCATTTGTGCCAGGTTCTGAATTAAAAATACACACTGGTACATCTAAACTTCGATACGGCGTAGTTGTCCTACAAAAATCTGATCACGGAAACATTCACCTAATTATATATATAAGTAAAAAAAAGCAACTCCAAAAGGATGAAAAATTGTAGTAATGAACTAGAAGAATTCGTTGTTATAGAGCTCTTAAAAAATTCCGCGTACATGGAACTAAATTTAAAACTGTTACAGACTATATGGCTCTTAAAATAACAATGGATAAAGTTGAAGTAAGCTAAAAAAATTGTGCGATGGAATCTTTTGTTGCAAGGCTTTGATTATGTTATTTCTAATAAGAAAGAGAAAAAATGCAACATATTGATGTTTTAAGCTTTAAGTCGATACCTTGTTGTGTTTATTGGCCCTGATGATATTACAAAGAAGTAATAAAGTCTCAATCCACCGATGGATTTATCATCTATATGAAAAGCACAATCGAGAAAAATTGGTTAACTTTTCTCAATTAATTTTAATTTTAAATGATTAATTTTTGATTTTAAATGATTTTAAAATTAAAACAGCATTTTATACTAAGTGATCTAGGTGCAAGAAATTTTAGAAATTTCATGTTATGTGCGATCAATTAATATAACATGTGCATTCAAAAGGTCATTTTTCAGTACCAAAGACAACAGAAATTATTGAAAGAGACTATTATAAGATTTCAACTTCGGATATATTAACACAAACTTTCACTGCCAATTGCATCTCGTGTATTTTGTCTTTCAAAATAATCTGAATGACAACTCTATCCGATCACAAAGAGTTACACTCTTCTGAATTACGAGTCATGGTGTTTTAGCATCCTTGTTGTCTAGAAACAAAAATTATAAACACTTATTTTTTACAATGGACTATTTTACAAAATTTATTTGAACATATCCTATTAACTCTACCTCTGCCCAAAATTCATTTGACAAACTAAATTTACAGCAAACAGTTTTTAATAACCCTCAACAAATAATTTCAGATAAGGGATCAGCTTTTACATCCTATAAATTCCAGTCTTTTTGCACCGAAGGAAATATTGAGCACATTCCGATTATGACTGGAGTATCACGTAGAAATGGGCAAATCCAGTTTTTGCCTCAAACAATATTTGAAGTTTTAACTAAACTATCTTTAGAAGAATCCACAAAAAGGTATAATTATATGTCTAATGTTCAACCCATATAATGAACAGGATTGAATCACAGACAACAAAGTTTTGCCATTAAAATTCATACTTGATATTAAAATGCGAAATAAAGATAAAACATTTACATTAAACAACCATGAAGAAGAACATTTTTTGTACGCATTGTATGATAAGAAACAATTACTTGATATTGCAAAATCTAATATTTTACAATTTAAAAAACAAAGTAAATGTTATGATAAACGGAGAAAAACCTCCCAAAATAGCTGATGATTTAATTGCTATCCACAGGGCCGGCGCTAGCAGCTTCGCCGCCCTGGGCAAAGAGGTAAAATGTCGCCCCTTTATAGCAAAAATTAAAAGAGTAAACCCTTTCCACGATTAATGGTAAAATAAAACGACTAAAAAAATTGCAATCATCAGCAATGTTGAAGTTTTGATACATTTTCGACAAATTAAGACACATGTTTAAAAATTCTATTATTGTGTCCCTTTGATTAAATTATAATAAAAAAATTATTTCTTTAAGTTTTAAGCTATTTTTAAGTAGGAATTTCTTATGCTTGTGAGTTTTCTTACATTTCAAGTATTTTGACATTTCAAATAGTTAAAAGCTCATACATTATTAATATATACAGGGTGTTTATTAAACATACGCCAAAAATCCAAGGGTTTGTTCCCCGGACTATTCTAAGAATATTTTGTCCTTTGATAATTTTTGTGAACCCGCTTTGTTTCGAAGATACAGGGCGAACATAGTTTTCGTCAAATCCATTTTCATAATTTTTAAAGTCATTAAATTTCTTGCATTATTATTCTAGCTGGAGGTCATTATTTTCAACAGTTCTTGTAGATTAAAAAACTTTACCTGTAATTTTTGGTAATAAAATGTTGTTATAGTGTCAAAAATTTTGTTCACCCTGTATCTTCGAAACAAATTTTTGCTGTATGTTTAAAAAACACCCTGTATGTATACAGGGTGTTAGGGGTTTGATTCCAAATATCTTAATGCATAAAAATATGATTCATTTTAAACAAAAAAGTTTAGTATATCGTGGGTCAAAACTCAATTATTTTAGAAAGAGAAAATGTTTAAAAGTTTGAGAAATTTAATTTTAGGCCCAATTTGCCGCCCCCTAAGGTTGCCGCCCCGGGTAGGGGCCCGGCTTGCCCACCCCTAGCGCCGGCCCTGCTATCCAACGAATACAGTTCGGACTAGACTTAAAACTCAAATATTTTGGACCTTAGTTAAAGTTATAAAAGGTAATCAATATAATAATTTGCAACATTTATCTAATCTAGGTTTAAGGATTCGCACCATTGTGATTTTCCTTGTTGTATTTGATAAAATCGAATCCCAAATTGTCATTATTTACAGAATAACATTTGTAATTGTTTGTTTTTCTTGTTTCTTAACATTCATATTTTGCACACAATGACTAATCAGTCTGGGATCTACAGTTTTAAGTATCCCTATCCACTTCAATTATCCAAGGCAATTCGTATCTACAAATTGATGAACCGAAAGCAACACTTAAACCATTTTGCTAACATGGGTTTTTTTTTTAAACTATTTTGTGTATTGTTTAAATATTTATGAAATTTATGGGAATTTATGATCACATTTAATGATTTGACGAGCAAAAATCAACCTCATTTTTAAATTGGAAAACTGTATCACTTCATAAATTTTGTCTAAAAATTATTGGTACAAACATTCAATAACTTTTGGATTTTGCATTAAAAATTATTGATATAATTAACAAAAAATATATGTAATGTTTATTTTCAAAAATACTAAAATTTTCTTATTTAATAAGTACTATTTAATAACTCTCGTTGGTCGAAGATGTGGTGACGAGGTGTCCAGCGGGAGCCGTTGACCTCTTTTAATAACAATAGTATAACCTAAAATTACACTTAAAGATCTATGCATGGTTACAACGATGAATAAAAGAATAAGTACTCCCAGATTGAGTGCTTGCATGGTGACTCATAAGTAGTTACCAGAAATTAAGACACTGAGATATATACAAAATAAATGATAAAATGTATACAAAATCAACAAAATCAAAGGAAATAGAAGAGCACTCCCAAATTTATTGCAAATAAAGTAATTAACCTATATGTTTGGGCAAAATATCCGTTGCAGTTAAGAAAACATTTTAGCGGCTCTAACAATCGGCGCCGAAAGACGAGAGCCCCACCCACTCCTCGATATAAACAAATGTTTGTAAGCAAACGGGAGGGAGGGGGGCAATCGCTGTTAAGTTTGGGTTTGGGAAGAGAGATAATTATTCAGTTGTGGGGGTGATCCTGAGGACGGCTCTGGGTCTAGGTCTAGGTCTAGTTATTGTTAGGTTTCTAGCCCAGAGGGCCATATCCCTTCTATTCCTAAGAAGTTATTTCAAAAACATAGATAGACAGTAGATTCATATTAAGATAAGTGTTCCCAATAAAATAAATTGTTCCTGCATGATGAATTATAGAATTCCAAACAAAAAAAAACACAAAAGTTACAAGAGAGAAATAGTAAATTGAAAAAACAAGGTACAATAAACACATAGAACTGTATAGTACTTATTTTATTTATTTATTTTTTGATTTTAATTATTTATTATTTCTTAAATTATAAACAAAGAATACACAAATATTTACAAACAAAAAAATATATTCAACTCAGTACCCCAATGAAGGGCAATCAGCAAGAAATTGAAACAAAAGAAAAAGTGTCAAAAAAAAATAAATAAATAATTATTTTTATTTTGAACTTAATTAGCTTGTTGCTGGGCTTAAACGCAGCACGGCCCTGGGTCTGTGGAAATTAATGATTTCATAAGGGCTATAGTTCTCAATAGATTGAATTTCTGCATTATTAATTTCATTAAGTTTTTCAAAAAATCTAAATGCTAGGAATTTAATATATTTTTTTAATGAAAGGACACCTAGATTATTGCGAATTTGTTCGTTTCTGATATAGTAGTCAGATTTTGAGATTAGTCTGAGGAGTTTGCTTTGCTGACCTTCCAGCTGTTTAATATTAGTTAATGCAGCACTTCCCCAGATTGGTGCAGCGTATGTAATTATTGGTCGTATAAATGACTTATAAATGAGTAACTTATTATTCATGGATAGATTAGAATTGTACGCAATTAGTGGATAAAGGGTTGATTTGGCTGAAATTAATTTTAATTTAGTTTTCCTAATATGTGATTTCCAGGTGAGTCTTTTATCTAATGTAAGTCCGAGGTAATCAACGGTATCTGACCAGGGGACAGGATACCCGTTGAGTTTAATCTGGGGGGGGGTGGAGTTCTTTTTTTAGTAAAAACGACCGCCTTTGATTTATTTGGGTTAATTTTGATTTTCCAAATATCTAGCCATTTTTCAATAGCCATGATATGTTCTGAGATGTGGGCATGAATTTTCCACATTTTTGTGCTGGATGCCAGTACAGCAGTGTCATCAGCAAACAAACAGAGCATAGTGTTGGGATGCTGAGGAATATCGTTGACGTAGATGTTGAATAAAAACGGACCCAGCAGGGATCCCTGTGGGACGCCTGCAAGAATGGGTCTGTTTTGGGAATAAGTTTTTCCGACTCTAACAGAGAAAGTTCTTTTAGATAGGTAGTTATCTATAAGGAAAACCAGATAGGGGGGGGGAAATTGAATTTAATTAGTTTAAATATCAGACCTTTATGCCAAACTCTATCAAAAGCTTTTTCTACGTCAATGAATATTCCTCCCGTCGATTTTTTCTTGGCAAAACCTTTAGATATTTTCTCCACCACCCTGAGTAGTTGATGGGTGGTCGAAAGCTTTCTCCGAAATCCAAACTGCTGAGGGATGATTATTTGGTTCATCTCATCACAATCTAGTAACTTTTGAAGAATTGCTTTTTCAGTTATTTTTGCAAGGGTCGGTAGTAGGGAAATCGGCCTGTAGCTCGACGGCTGCTGTTTGCACTTACCCTGTTTGTGGAGTGGTATGATAACTGCCTTCTTCCAGATATCAGGAAAATGGCCAGTTTTTATAATTCCATTTATAATCTCCGTTAGATAGCAAATTGCTCTGATTGGTAACTGTTTAATAATTTTATTGGTAATCAAATCTTGACCAGGGCTTTTTTTTGGCTTAAGATTTTTAATGGTCATTTCAATTTCAGATGCCGGTGTTTCAACAGGGAATTGGTGAATATAATTTTTATTATAAAATTCAAAAATTGCATTGTTGATAGCATTATCAGTTAGCGGTTTATTAATGTTATTTGGTTGAAATTGCTTTTCTAGACTGGCTGCCAGACATTCTGCCTTTTCAAAGTCCGTTAGTGCGACTTTCACACCCTCTATAAGGGGGGGGAATACACTCTTTGGTTTTTTTCCGCTTGTTAATTGCTCTCCAGAAGGATCCATCCTCCACATTGAGGCTTTTTAAATAATTGCTATAGGATTTTTGGTTAAAATCAGTAATATTATTTTTGATTTGTCGTTTTAATGAGTTAATTTGATTTTTAATAAACGGGCATCTGGTGCGATTATGGATCTTCCTCAATTTATTACGGTTTTTGATAAGGTTAATTATGTTGTCAGGAAGATAGTTTATAGACTGCTTAGGTTTAAAGAATTTACTAGACTCTAATGAACTATTAATTATGGAAGTTAGATTTGAGACACTATTGTCGATTAAAAGTGGAGTGTTGATAGACTTGAATGCAGAGTCCTTAATTAGTTTATTCACTTTTTCTCTAAATTTATTCCAATTATAACAAGTTCTTAGAAATTCGCTTTCTTGTTGTGATGAGTTGCTGTAATAGATTAATACCGGAAAGTGATCTGATGGTAGTTCTTCAATCGTTGACATCTTAATTGGGGGTTGGACACCCCTGGAGAGCATTAGATCTATATAATTACCATGGATGTGGCCGTAGTGGGTGGGTTTATCTGGGTGAAATAATTCAAAGTCAGTTTTGCAAATGAAGTTGTTTAACAGCCTTCCGGTGTTGTTTGAATATGCACAACCCCAGTTATGGTGTTTCGCATTTAAGTCACCACCAATTATTATTTTAAAGTTGACAGAGGCTAAGTTTTCTATATCCATATTAAGAAGAGAGGAATTGGGGGAAGGGGGAATATAAAATGACACGAGAGCTATATCAGAAGAATCGGCAAAATGTAATTTGACAATGGTTGCTTCAGTGAAGTATAATTTTGGAATGGGAAATTTAGTGTGACTGATTTTGTTTTTAATTATGATGGCCGTACCACCCTGATGGACAGAACGATCATTACGGTACATGGAGTAATTGGGAATATTAATTTTGTGAGAATTAATTAAATGAGTCTCCTGAAGGAGAATAACATCCGGGCTATTTTGATTAATGAATAATTTAAATTCGGCTAGTTTATTGTATAGCCCATTCGCGTTCCAAATCATAATTTTTAAATTTTCAAATTTTTTAATTCCCATTAGTATTATCGTTTATACTGAGGGCTTTTTATAGGAGACTAACTTTGTCTGTTGGATGGACTGCTTTCTCTAAGAGGGGCACAACCTGCAAGAGCGCTGGGTATGCTTTGAAAATTATATTAATCTCTTTAAAGAGAGTCATAATGGCGTGTATGTTTTCGATAGGTCCTAACTCAGGGAGGGTGGGGGTGGGGTCGGTAGTCTGGGTCTACTATTTAATAAGAAACATTAATGTTTTAAATTTAAAAGCATTTAAACATTTAGATTTTAAATTAAAAAGTAGTAGATTATTAAAATTGTTAAAGAGGGCTATCGGTACAAATATATTTGGGTTTTCTAGCTATGTGTGATTTTGATATATATTTTTTTGTGATACTTCACATAAAATAAAATTAATATTTTGCTTTTTTTTTAATTGACTTTCTTTAATATGTCTTCTCAAAAAAAGGGGTTTCCTATGTCAAAAAAGAAAGCAGAAAATTATTAAGAGAATGGGTCATTTTTAATGCCTTTTCTAATCAGAACTTTAATTTCGTGTCACACAGATGAAAATTTGGCAATAATCACAATGAGCGTCTATAAAAGAAATATTTAAACATGATATGAAATTTAATTCCCAATGATTAATAAAAAAATTACATTATATAATATATTTCAAAATTAAAGTCTTTGTGCATCAGTGTTTTCTTGATTATCTGTAATTTCTGAAGCATTGGAAATAAAATGTTTCTTTTCTTCGACGTTTTCTATAAAATCTTGAATTCCTTCCAGAAAAAATTGTTTAGACTCGTGCATATATTTCTTTTGTAGAGATAAATCACTGCATGCATTATCTAATACTAATTGCATGTATGTTTTGAGAAACTCGTTTTCTTCTCTTAGTGAATCCACTCTAAATAATAAAACATGTTAATATTAGTTAAAATGAAACACTTTATTCTATATATGATTTTTAAAATAGAAAATTAAAGAAAGCAATCAATATAAAAGAATAATTTAATTTTTTTTCATAACCTCATTTCAATGTATAAAAACTACATTTATAAATTATTTCTGATTTTATCCATCAAATTTAATTTAGTCATCGAAAATTGCTTGCAATTGCAAAACATACCAATTTTTCTTGAAAATGTTAATCCTATTTAGCATATTACACTTTGAAGGACTAATCAAATAATTTCAGTCTTTCAATTTTATATATTGTTCGAAATTGATATTGTGATACAATGAAGAACTTCCAAGAACTGAATGATACTTCATAAGAGATTGAAGTGTTCATATAAGTAAGTGAGTGGAGTAGTGGTAACCTGATGAGGAAAGTGCTTCACTCTTGTAATTAAAACTT
>JAPDSC010135979.1:1653-56419 GCA_026290005.1 Latrodectus geometricus | reverse complement strand
ATATATATATATATATATATATATATATATATATATATTGTTGTGGTGTGAAACTCTTTTCCCTTCTGCTCTGCCTTGAACTTTACTTCGTCAGAAAGTTTCGAATTCTTCCTCAACTATGATAAATGACAAATGATGAATTTACACTTCTTTCTGAATAAATAACTGCAGAGATGGATGCTCCTGAGTTTTCCAAACTACCTCCTTTGAGATATATAAATACTATCCATCGTCTATGCAAAATCTTCCTTGAAACAAACCCACTTGTGATTCAAATGCCTCACAACAACCTTTAAATATTAGATTACCAATTTATCGTTATATATCTATCTTTCTACTTAAGTAAAGACATTTGTAAATGATTAAATACATTTATTGAATTAAACTGAACAGGACCAAAAAGTGTTCTACCCTAAAGATTTTGCGTAAGAATTTGTAAATTATTAAAAGAACACTTTAGGGTTCCTTGCTTCCATTCAATAGTAGTCACAGTCAAGGCAGATATAGTACACCATAAATCGCCAACTGCTTAGGAAATGAGCCATTTCTTAACTTATTAATTCAGGAACTTTCATGTTCCTTCTATATACAATAATATTTTTAGCAACTATATAAACGAAAAGTATCCGTAATAAATTAGTATACAAAAGTAAGCTATAAATGTATGTATAAATAAAAATCTCAAATATTATATAAAAGGCATTTCAACAATGAATTTATTTCTAGATCTTCTCTTTAGGTTCTACCGTTCTCTCATCTCAGTCTACTTCACAAATGAGATTAATTATGGTAAGAAAGTCTCTCACCGCATATGAGTCAATTAGAAGATTATTTTCCTTGGCCTTATTAGAAGCGGACTGTAATGCATCTCTTAAAGTAATTATTTCTTCTTCTAGTCTTGTGTTGCAAGCCTTTGAGCCAGCCAGATCATTCCTGATTTTAGCTCTCTCGGCCAACATCTCCTGCAGTTGACCTTCAAGTGTCTGAAAAGAAGAGGAATATAGAAAAACAACTTTAATTGCAAAAATAATTCCCATTTTGAAAGATTTTGTTCTTAAACAATATTTTAAAAGCTACTTCTTACTTTGTTTTCTTAATTTACGAAGATATAAACATACTTGCGAGATTATTTAAAAATTGTTCTAAAGCAATTTAATTATTTTCCAACAGAGAATTCAATTGTAAATTTTTTTCACAGCCAACTTCTCATTTACTCTAGAATATCATAGAGTCTTATGGATTGTAGGAAGTCACAGACGTAAAACATATATTTTATGAAATGCATGAATAAATACCTAGGGAAAACATACAAAATCAGAATTAGAATTATTATTGGCAAATATTCCTTGTTCCATACAAGCATTCTATATGTCAGCTTCAAAAAAGGCGTGGAAACTAAAATTCTGAGAAGAAAACTCCTAGCACACATCAATTCAACGATAGTCTTCGAACAGAACTGCCTGATGAGGTTTGAAACCGCTACTGGATAACCTACTGTCCAAATGATGTTGTAAGGCATTTTTATATCCTTAGCATGAATTGTTTTCCGATAGGACTTTTTATAGACAGTGGATCACTTCTACTGTCTATATAAAGACTATTGAGATACTTCTATCAAGGTAGGAAATCTGAAAATCTCCCAAACACCCACCCAGGCAGATGTACATACAGAAGACATAAGCACAGCATCAATCTCAGGCTTTTCAACACTGGTTGGGATTGAATCAACAATCTTTCGCTCTCGGCCATGAATAGTGATCTTCAGAGTTTCTCTTTTATATCTTTATTAATAACAGTACCACCAATAAATCCTCAACTTGGTGACCTTAACAAAAGATTTGGCTACAAAAGTCGATATATTTTTCTAGCCAAAAAACTGCCAAATTTTGACTCACTGGTAAATTTTTATTTTGCCAGTGAGCCAATATCTCGGCAATTTATTGAAATCCCATAAAAAATGTTTTGTAAATATCAGGCTAACTGGAACCACAGTAATGACGAATCGACACTGCAGCCGTAATAATATATTTTGACAGTTGATATTCGTCTTGTTTTTGAAAAAGTTTGCTTATTAAGTTTCGATTATTATCCTGTCAAATATGGAAAGTTCAAAGCAATATTTTCGGCATATTTTACTTTTTCCTTGTAGAAAAGGAAAATATGCTATTCAAAGCAAGAAAAATTACTTGATGCTTTTGGAAAAAAATATAAGAGAACAAGCACTTTATAAACATGTTTGTAAAACTTCTTTCAAAAAATTTAGATTTCGAAACATGCACCACGGTCTTCCAAAACCAATTAAAGCTGATAAATGGAAAATAAAGATATTGCATTCAGATCACTGAGATTAAATTAATCAAATACGACAATTGCCACCATGATATTCATTTAAGATCGCCATCATTTAATTTCAAAACTCAACATATGGTTCAATATATTCTTGTAGGAAAAAAGTTTTCTCCTTGGCATTGAAATCTGTGGTTTTCTTCTCAAATTCAAGAAAATGATATTTTATCAATCACCATTGGAAAGAAAAGTTCTTATTATGTTAAGGAGCATTATTTATGATAAAAAATAATAATTAGGACAGAAATGGCCGAAATTCTTTTAAATACATTAAAAATTGAAATAGTTTCAACTGAAGTACTTGTAATGTTCTTATAATTTTTCAAAAATGGCGAAGTTATATGAAGGATTTATTAGCGATAATCTTATGAAAGCTTTCGTATGTGTAATATTAATGTAATGTTGTTTTAAGTAAATAAGTGCATCTTAAATATTCACTAAATAAGTGGGTATGCTTTGTAATGAAATTTTCGTATATTTTAAGTAAAAATACAGCGATAACTGTAACCGTTATTACGTGTGAAACGTCTTGATTAGAGATCGTAAGAGTGTTTGATTATAATTCTACAAACCTGGAACGAGCTAGTGATACTCATGTCTTCTTTGTTTTTGTTAATCTGACTCTGAACTTCAGCTCGAAACAAATTCACTTCGCCGATAAGTTCTTTGAAACGTTTCTTTTCTACATCCAATTTTTTTCTCAAATCAGTGCTTTCTTCCAACAGTGGGTTCATAATCTTTTCAACTGTCTGCAGTGAAAAAATGAACACAATTTATAAAGTATGCAAACAGAGCGATTCCAACATATATATTTATTTATTTGCATTTTAAAAAAGTTGTCGCACTTTATTAATTTCACACTAAACTTTCAGGTTGTAAATTTGGAAACTTTCCAGTGGGAATTGCGTACTACAGCCAATGTTTAATATTTTTAATGATATTTAGGTTAATTTACTTTTGTATAACATACTATTTTATATCTCGAAATGAAGTTACAGTTATAGATCAGCTAAAATAAACACAGAATGAGGTACAGAACACTTGGAAATTCTATTTAAAAGTGAAATTGTTAAATATCGAATTCGGGATTTCTTTCATTCACGTTTTAATGCATTTTTGATCGATGATGCTCTGGAAAAACCTCAAACATATTCACTGTATACAGTGAATATGTTTGAGGTTGTCGACGACTATAGTCGTCAAAAGGAATAATTTTCCGAAAATCGAAATTAGCATTATCTGTTAAGCAAAATTAAATTGTGAAAATGTAAAAAGAAGGGAGATATCCAATTTTTTGCATGTTTTTCTATCTAAATCAATTACGCATTGAATGCAATTTTAAAATGAGGCGGAAGGACTTCGAGCTTCCATTTTTGAAATCATTTCAGTTCTGGAACAGTATCTGTAATTTGTTTAATTTTTGTGGCAACATTGTTCATCTGTTTAAATATATATATATATATATATATATATATATATATATATATATATATATATATAAACAAAGCAATTTGTATTTCTCATCACATTAAAATTTATTTAATTTTCTACAGTTCAATGCATTTTGTTTCATGCATATTCATACATTTTAAAATGTATTTCCAATCTGTATACATTATAGTTTCTTTAATGAAAAACTACCTCTATTTAATAGCTAGATAAAATCATGGTAGCTTTTCATATGCTATATGAAAAAAATTATGTCATATATGAAATCAAATCGTACATTTAAATACTCAGTCAATAACTTACTATGTTATTATATTCTAAAACTATATTTTAAGTACACGCAGTATGGGTTCTTTGACAAAATGCAAGATTTATATTAAACAATTATTTGAAAATAAGATTATAGAAACAAACTAAAGTATTATTCATTGTTACATTCTATATTTTACGAAAAATACATTTTACTTTTATTTTTACGTGAAAATATTTGTAAATATAATTTGATATCAGTTTTCTTCAATTGCACAAATGTGGTGTCCAGGTTATCGCCACGATTTTCAGAATGGCGATAATTTTATCCCAACTATCTTCGCTTAAGAAACATTCCATATAAACTGAATGAGAAATTCAATGATAGTGTTTTTAATTCTCTTAAAAAAAAAAAAAATTATCAGGCCACGAGTTATATGTTAAATTCAACAAATAGAAATCGGTAAAAAAATAGCTTAGTCTTACCCCTACTTTTTCAAATCTTTATAGAACTGTTTGGCGGTTTATCGGAACAATAAACTTGAAACTGTACTTATTGATAACGGTTTAGCATATAAATTAGCTAGGATTAATCACATAAAAATTGCGATTATATGAATAATTAATAGAATACCTTATGGAATAATCGCTGTTCCAATTCCTTTTTCCAAACTGCGTTATTGCTAGCTGTTATTCGCTCCGCGTATTCTTGAGATACTGCTGCATTTGGTGCCATAGGAGGACCTTCTAATTTATTCAAATGATCTTGCAGTTCTTGAACTTTCCTTCTGAGTTGAAGGATGTTTTCAGTTCGTCCTTTTCGATTCGGATCTACTCCGTGCTTCAAAATATCCTGGAAATCACCGGAACAAGCACCGGTCTCTTTGCAGACCATCTGAAAACAGACATATTAGTTTTCTCTAGGTACGTTCAATGATGTAAAATTAAAAATGACGGAACAATTTAATTTTCAAGGCTCCTATTTCTGAAACGACGCCAAATTAGAACTTGCAGCATTCAGATTGTGGCTTCGATATTTCTGTGATTGCTTTTGACATGGAGTTTGAAAGCTCAGTTTTCAGGTGTTTACAAATTCATACCTCGAATGATTTAACAACTTTTTACGTTTCCCCGATTTATATTTTCATTTACCATTTGTGGCCTTTATCTATATTCGATTGCTGGGTAATTCATATTTTTTATTGATTAACTAAAGGGCATTTTTTGTATTTCTTTGTTAATAAAAATTCGACAATATTTTTCTAGGGGAAGAGGGAACTCGATATAACGTTTATCACAAAGAATTTGAAAGTGAAAGCGCTTACAATCGCTACTCGCTTAGTTACTTTTGGTTGGTTTATTTTTTTTTGGGGGGAGGAGTTGGGGCAGTTTATCGCAGGAGCAGTGAAAACCAAGTAATACCGAAATATGTCATAACATCATTATCAAAACACACAAATAAACAAATATCTTATATTCTATAATTTCTCAAACATAAAATAAGTCGAAATTCACCATTGTAATCTACTTTTGCATATTTGCATCGCTTTAAAGTTAAGCACATCTTTTGATTTTTTTTTTTTAATTTTACTAAATGTTAACAAGTTCTTTTAGTTATTAAAAAATATTTTATAGTAGAGTCTTATATAAGATTTAATATGCTTTTCTGATCAAATTAATAAACCAAAAGTTTTTAAAATTAATAAATTAAGACCATTGTCTAAATTCTGTTTTTTAAATGTAAACATTTTGTTTCCTGAGCATTTCATATATAACATTGAACACTATCATCTTCTTATGAACATTGTGGTTCGTAAGAATTGGTAAATAC
Organism: Latrodectus geometricus; assembly: GCA_026290005.1. Taxonomy (NCBI): domain Eukaryota; kingdom Metazoa; phylum Arthropoda; class Arachnida; order Araneae; family Theridiidae; genus Latrodectus; species Latrodectus geometricus. The sequence goes on along the minus strand of JAPDSC010135979.1, from coordinate 50,544 downwards.
GTAATAACTGCGTAACTTGCAATATTTGCTTATTAAGTTAAACACTGAGTTTTGATTTGGCGTAGTGAACAACTTAAAAGTTGAAAACCGTTACAAGTCCTCCGGAAAGACATTTTACTAGGTAAATGTGTCTTTCCTGAGGGCTTTTTTTATATAATGGGTCGTATTAACGTGTTGCAAGCGAAGAAACCAGAAAAAGTCCCGTGCACCCAACCCAACTGATGCAAATACAGAAGTGCAGAAGTACTATAGGACGTCATGTTGCCTAGGTGAAAAATAAACTCAGAATTTTATAACATAAAAAAATAATAATAAAAAATAAAAATGCTTAAATCATCCTTGCCTATGTAAACTAACCACAAAGTGGATGTTATGATTTATTTATTGCTTGCATAAACAATCAAATATTAATATTTAATGTGCTTTACATGCTACGTGAAATAAATTTATCTTTACTTAATGATTAATAAGTATTCATTTTTTAATAGAGGTATCGAGAGAGACAAATCTCCAATAATATATAAAATAACCAATCCCACTGAGATATTGGCCGAAATTTTCTTTCCAACTGCTCACTGAAGAGAAAATTCCACTGACAAATTGACTTGTTTTTGATGGGTGGACAAAAGCGTATATTCAACATTATTCGGGGAAATGATTATTTGTTCAATTCATACACCACTTATAAATAAAATAAAGTGACGTACACATGATCTCAACTGTAGCGAAATAAACAACCATTTTATAGTTAACAAAAAATAGTTTCAAACAAATAATACAGAAGCCAGAGTTCACTAAGAGCTGATGTTTCAATTCTAATATTCTGAGTTCAATATATATATGAGCCTCTATTAAACAACAGATTAGATTCGTTTCTGCTTTCAGTAAGTACATTTCTTAGGATAGGTGTTCTGACGTACACTCAAACGTAATGCACCCCAAATGAACTCCGCAGCTTGTTATAAGGGATTAAAATATCCATTGAGTCTTCTCGGAAGGCTTTTCCTAAATAACATGCGATATTTATGTGCCTCAAAAAAGAAAAACCGAAAATTCAAGACCCACCTCAAAGATGTCCAAGCAGGAAAGAGAAACATAGCTTTCACCTGTAATTATTCAGCAGTGTTTGGGTTCGAACTCGGAACTTTCGACTCCGAAGAACGCAATCTAAACATTAAATTACTATTAAGTGTACTAATGGAATAACCTAACTATATCAACGGCTTTTAGAAAGCTTTTTAATATCCACTGTGCATTATGTGGCCTTCTTAAAGAATTATTATAGGTAGTGGGTCCTCAATGTGTCTCCAATGAAGAAACCAGAAAACTCTCAAGCTGATAGATGTGCATGCGGACACCTGACACAAATCCACCGCTGTTCAACAATGACTAGGATTGAGTTCGAATCTTCTATTCCGAAGATTGGATTCCTACTACAAGACTACAACAAAACCTCAGATTAGGTGCGTGGTAGTTGAACAGGATTCTTCCGTAACAATGCTTGATTACAAACCTCTATCTATGAATAACCTTACAAAAAGCTTCATGTAAAAAGCCAAACAATATCTTACTCTTAAGCTACAAGTCATGTGCTATCAAATATAAAATTGTGATAATGTGTAAACAAATTTTCCTACTGTTGTTTATTGTTTGGTAATATATCCCGAGACCATTAATAACAATTTCTCAAATAAATAAATATGAAAAATTTTATATTAAATTTTTATATTGAACTGTGCCAGCAAATTTATGAAAATATTAAAAAGAATTTTCAGTTAACAATGAAATGCTTTTCAAATCTCGAAAACACGCGAAAAACAGTTATGCTTAGGATACTTTAAGTTTAACAAATAGTAAAAATGCAGTTTCTTTGATATCCTAAATTGTTTTTATAATTATATTCTCTTTGAGATTCTACATCATTATAAGTTTTTATACATTTTAAAAAAGTTTTCTCTCAGTTATAAGTTTTCAACTTGTCCATATTCGTATACGACAACGGATTGCATGCTTTATAATGCGGATAATAATGCTTAACGCAACAAAACAATAGGTATCTTTTACGTTATATTATTTCACGTAGCATGACATCTTTTAATTGTGATACATTTTGGACAGCAGCCATATTCACCTTATATTTCAAGTGAATCAGAAACCAAAACCATAGATGTGAAATATCGGAATGAACCCGAAACTGTAAGATTACGATAGATTTAAAGAATGTGAGACGCGAATATTGAGCTTAAGTTTTTTGCATGTACGTCTGTTGATGTGGATGCTTTAGAGTGCTCCATGTTTTCTCCCTAGCGACACGTAAACATGACTCACTATCTATAAAAATTTCTCCTGGAAAACAATATACCTGATGTATATTAAAATAGCTTGCAGCAACGTTTGCAGGTCCTTCGGTGACTACTTTCCACCCTCTTTCTCGCAATACACCCCAAGTCATTAGTCTCCAGATTTCTCACTCATCTCTTTTCTAAACCATTCTTCAGCATGTGCCCTTTTCGCAATCATTTTCAATGACGATTTGTATGCCAAGCAACTAATCTTTTATTGCTTTCCTGTTGAAAGTTGAACCAGTAAAGCTTGATTTTCTTTCTGTAAGGGCTATGATTCACGATGATAACAACACGCAGAATGATTTTTCTTGACTCTGATTACAAGTCTCTTTATTGGTTTGGCTTATTTACAGGAGAAATTTTCAAAAGTTGCCATCTAAAGGTACAAAAAAAAAAAAAAAATAATTATTCTCTATCGCAAAATTCTTTCCTTACGCTTTTACCTCATTTTTATGAACGCATTCCCTATAACGTATAAGCCGAATTTCACCAAAATCCGATAGACAGAATGGTGTTTACTGAATAAGATCATTTTAATATACTTTGCATAAGTGTGGGTGTGTGTAATTTGTATAAAACCATTTTAATTACAACCACACTTAAATGTGATCCATGAAAGTAACATGCGCGTGTGTGAAAACAAATAATTTATTAATCTTTTTTTAAGTGTAACTCCAAATTTCTTTCCCTCGTCTTTTTATTGGGATGTAAATGCACTCACCTTCTTCGCCAGCTGTAAATTTCGCTTCAAAGCGTGGTTTTCATTCTTGGTTTCAGTAAGCCTGAAGTTCAACTGCTCAATTTTATCCCTCAATTCTAAGATAATAGGATTACGTTCCAATCTCTGTAACAGAAAATTTTACAAAAATATGCAAAATGGAACGAGTTATTTCAACAATCCGAAATTTTTATGCATATTTATAAGTTGAAATTTTTATGAATGCAGTATGCAAAAAGCTAGTAAATTTTTATATATATCTCATTAAGGAGTTTCAATTTGGATTTGTCTATATGACTATATTTTGTACAAGAAAAATAATTTAATCTTATGATGGAAGTTGAGCCAAAAAGTGTACTATCAATGGTATTCTAGAGGAAATGAAATATCAAGGTTAATAGATTGGGCAGGTTAACTGAGCGGGATTAATAACGCCTCTTATGTGATGGTTTAAAGTACCAATGCATATAAACTTCCCAATCACATATTTGGAGATTTCTTTAAAATGCCCAAGAAGCTAGGTCTATTCTAAAGGTTCGATAAATAAATTGTTGCTAAGGGACCGTAGTAGCTTTCATTTAAGCTTTGCATTCTCGCAAGACTCGGTGAAATGAATCTATATGCATTTGGCTTATGTTTATTATAAATAAACAAAAACCACATAATTTGCAGTAATGTTGAGAAAATGAAAATCTTATCATACTTGGCGGCAAGATAGTGAGACATATCGGATAAAGTGTATTTGTTTATACTCATTACAAAAGCTTATTCCATAATTGTTGTGTTCTTTTAAAAAGCATTACTCCAAGGATAAAATATGTTCATGATAATTCATGAAAAGAGAATGTTCATTATTTCCATTATGATTAAAAAATATTTTTTTTTTACTGTTATATGAAATGAATAACGATTCCTTCTTTTTGGAAGAAAAAGCATGGGATATTCATCAATTTTATATTTTTATTTGCACCATTACGTTTGTAAGCTTTAAAAATTCTTATGAAAAAATAATACTTTGATGAATTAATCCTTATATTAGGTTGGGGAAAAAGAAATCCATTATTTTCACGTGAACTTTATGTAACTTCTTTTGGATTCGTTTTGTAAAAAGGTTTAAAACAGTTTTCATGTAGATTTTTAGGTCTTGCGCGTTACTACTGCTGACTTGCGGTCAACTTCGACCATTTTTGATATTTTACAGACATTTTCGACAAATACCCGAACGGAATCGACAAAACAAAAATTGTACGTAACTGGTTGTTATAGTCTTATATAACGATAAACACCTTTCACAATTTTAGCCACCCGGCTATCTTTTTCGCCGTTACAAGAGAAAAACGAAAATGTATCGAATTTTCTGTTTGTTGTCTTCCATTTTTAAAACCTTGTACTCGTAACTGAATTAATCAAACAAAAAACCGCAAGAGGATATTTTAGTGTCAAATGTCACCTTTCCAACGAGCATAAATCTGAAATTGTTTGATAGATACCTCACGAGATATCGATCACTACAGACGTCTACCGAAAAAATAATGGATTACTTTTTCCCCAACCTAATATTTATCGAATAAATACAATAAAATATAATGAAGAATAATCATATATAGTGATAAAAAGATTCATTCCGGACATCTTTGCTTTATAACTATTAACCAGTCCATTATAATAAATTTGTTTATTTGACGGTTAAGTAGAAAAGACAAATATATCAGTGACGACAATAGTTAAGGTAAAGGAAAATTTGTCTGTACTAGAAATTGGGATCTGAGCTCACTAATTTTTAAATTGGCGAGGCAATTTTACTGATTTATGGAAAGAAGATTTTTGTGAAAAAATGGAATATTTCTTGTCATTTTTAGGAAGAGTAAAGAGATATTTTAATATATATATATATATATATATATATATATATATATATATATATATATATATATATATATATATATATATATATATAATATTCATGGAGTTCTAAAAAATTGTATTAATATATTTTTAAAAATTTATTTTTTAACTAAAGGTATTTTTTAAAACTTGTAAATTTATGTGTTCATTGAAAATTATAGTTTAATATGTTCGTTTATATTTTTACATTTAGTTTCATTCGTTTTACTATAAGTTATGCATTTTTAAATTAATTTTTGTTTATTTGGGATGTCAAATTAATTATGCAGTATATATAAAATATTAAATACAGATATGTGACTTAGATTAAAAGCTCACACAATTCATATTTAATCACCACAAATTTATTATGTGAGAATGCATTCTGCTTTATTAGCTAGATGTTTAAAATTGTATATATATATTCAGAAAGTAAATAGACTTTATGTAAATTGCTTATTGAACTGAAAATTTGAATTAAATAGAAGTTAATTTGTTAAATTTTCTTATATTAGTGTACTTATTTTTTTATTTTTAAATGTGAGACTTGCCTTCAGCTTTTGATAATCACAAGCTCCGCAGCGATGACGGTTATCTTCCATTTTCTTGTTCTCAGTGTTGAGATAACGAAGAATGAACCCCACTTCAAATGATTCTAAACTTAAAAAAAATTTTTTTGCGATATAATTTATTGAAAATTTTAAAGAATGCATTTATTATACTTCGAATAATTTACCATTCGTTCGGACATAAATAGAGAAGTAAAACTAAAGAGCCCATACTGTGTTTGTGTATAACTTAGAGCACTAACTTTGGTTAAAATTACATGTATTATGTTTCAATAACGAAACAGAAAAATGTTTTCAGGGAAACAACAAACAAATTATTGCAGAGACTTTATGGTATAGTTTTGCATGACTTTTCTAAAAATATCTTTCCTGTTTTCAAATAACGATATGCGAATGAATAAAAACAATTACTAATATCTCAAAGTAATCTACTTATGATCGAAATACAAAATATAACAATAATTTGTAGCATTTATTTCAAAATATCTTTGGGAGTAATTAGTATAGTTTACTAAAACACACACATATTAATTTGAATACTTGAAAATGGTTTTTGATTAATGCAAATTCCAAGTTTAAATGTGTATAGAGTTATCAGGTTAGATTTTCAAATGTTAAGAGTATTGTGGTTAATTTATAAGAGCCCCTTCATCAGGCATTGCATATATTATAAGAAAGCTTGGGCATTCAAGAATCACGAAGATCCAAGAACATGGATATTTGTTCTAAATGAGATGTAACAAGCACACTACAGCTTCTCTGAATTCTTGTGAATTATATCATGAAAACATAGGAAGTCTAATTTCAAAAGACACTGTTTTCCAGATAGCATTTTTTTAAAATAAGGCTTATGTTTGTGTTTAGTTCACTTTGTGAACAAGATTTCAATTAGCAAAATCAAGTTATCACAGAGACTGAAACATGATTCAAAGGATTCCTGATGTGTTCAGGTTCAGCCTAACAACTGATGATTCATGTATTTTCTAGAGGGGAGAATCAGGAACCCACAACCTGTCCTTCAGTGTCCAATGAATCAACTATTAAGTCTTAGGGAGTTTGATGGTCTAGAATAGCATCGTGTTGGATGGCCGTACTCGCTTGCATATCCTTGAAAAAGGTCTGGTGACTGGTGTTAGGTTGCAGACATGAGATCAGGAAGCCTTATTTTCGCCTCTTTAAGAGTTAATTAACATTAATTTCATTTTAAACAATGAAAATCCTGGTCACACATTACTCAGGGAGGAATTAAGATATTTATAACATGCATTGGGCAACTATACAACAATATTACAGGGTACATTCTGGAAGCTCTCATGTAGGAGAGACTGCGACTACTAAGAGACTGATAATAACTTTGCTGAATAGAATGAATGGTACCAACTGAGGGAAACTTATAAACTTCTTTACTCATAATATTGGGCCGCAGTGGCCTCGTTTGTTAGAGCATCTTTCTCGTTACCAGAAGGTAGTGAGTTCAAACCCCGGCTTATCCGAAGATCCGTCGTGTTTACTAATGGCGATTTGGGTCACGTAATTTCAATGTCCTCCACGTTTCTATCCCAAATTAATTCCTGTACAGGTGTTAGGAGCCAGGCCTAGGGTCTTCTCTGGCTTTATATCTCTAAATTGGAATACCCAGATGGTGCTTCCATCTATTAGCAAAAGTCTTACTTCTACTCTCATGGTGTCCGTTTTTTTAACGAAAGACGCTCTTTCTGAGTTCATTCACACAGTCCCAGACAAAAGGGCTTAGCTCCGCCAAGTGTCATTAGCAAACACTCATAGTATAAAACTGAAACACCTATAAAAAATAAATAAAAAAAACATACTTTTATTATGTCCTTTTGGATTCGCTTCCATAGAAACTCTGGTATATCACGCAACTCTGATAAATGTTGCGCATGATCATGCTACATGATTATATTTTCCCTTTATATCGACCTATGTTCAAATAAAATTTAATTGAAATCTGTCACGTAGTTCTGGAGATGATTTATTAAATACGAACATTCTTTTAATTTTGAATATCTGTGAATCAAATTAATTTCAGTGACCATTGTATCTCAAATGGATTTAGTGCGCTTTATTGCAAACTATTCAATTTAGAATCATGGTCTTGCATTATTCATCTATCTCAAAATAAATTATTCTGACAAGAAATTAAATGCAAAATATAGATTGTAAAGTTGCTCTCAAAAATTTTCGTACACTTTGGAAATTTACAAGTTGCGTTGCACTTTCGACCTGTGTATATAGATACTATATTTCTTCATATTATGTCTTTGGGCTTCTCAATAAAATCAAATATAGATATACTTAAGACTCCATTTATTTTTTTTTATAAAAATGAAAATACAAGAAATCAAAGAAAAAAGATGACGGAAGAACGCTCCTAAGCATTTTTAAATATATTTATATGTTGAATTATTTTTTTCTCTTTTAGTGAAATTTAATAAATTGATTGTTTTCAATATTTGCTTATTTACTTCGATTATTCTATGCATTTTTTAAAAATGGATTGTGGAATAAAAAAAAAAAAACTTTTCTAAAACAATTTTTATAAGTTAATTTTTTACACTTGCGCATAACATTTTATTTAATTTTTAAATGTATCAAATTTTATGAAGTAAACTTAACTCAGCATGAGAGAGATTAAAATTTTTAATCTTAAAATTAGTGCTATAACAATTTTTACAGAATTCAAAGAAAATTTTCTGTTTTATTGTCACCAGAAGCAGTTTGATAGGTATTTAGGTTTACTGGATTATATGGGTTCTGCTTATTTCATGTGTGTGTAAAAAAAAAAAAAAAAAAAAAAAAAAAGGGAAGTCTTTTTGATTTTAGTCAATTTGGCTTTCATTAGAAAAATCAATGTTAAATATCCTAAAACCATATTTGAACGATATTTTATATGATGCTGAATGTAAATGATTTCAATGAGCGGTTAATTACATGAAGAAGCAAAAGCGAGTAACTTAACCCAAAAAGAATTACATGGAACAGCAAAGGACGATAATAAAGGTATCTTTGATTTAAAGCGTGACCTTTTATCCGGATAAGTCAATCTGATATTTATTGATGGCATAATGAATCATATTTTTCAAATATCCTTTCCAAATTTGGATTCTGGAAATGATGTTTTTCATTATATAATATAACGAACCTAAACAAAAGACACATAATGCATGCCTATTTTGTCTTTTTTTAAGGCCCCAATGTTATAAAATTATCACCTCTATTAGCAGATTTAAACCTAATAGAACACATTTGAAAAGAACCAGAGTTTTGAATCTTAAAATATGAAATTAAAACAAGTTTTAAATTATACAATGTCGAATAAAGGAAGAATGGTGAGATTTGACATTTAGATATAAATTTTCTGATCTGGAAGCTGCGTTTAAGCATTCGTATATTTTCGCTGATCCGAACACCATACATAATTTTTTGAGTGAATATGGAGTAGTTATTGCACCAGCATACTTTCCAGAACATAGCCCAGTCTAGGGCTTTATCAGTTATGCGTCAGCAGCAGGATGGGAGTCTTCGCAATTTAGAAGCATGGACAAAGCAAAAGACTCCCCAATACTTGACCTCTGACACTCCCAGAAGTATCATTTTATTTGGAGGATATTGCGACACAATCTTCTTAATATGTTCCAGACGCCTTTAGTAAGCAAAACGGATCTTTACTTTAGTCGAGATTCGAACTCATTACCTTCCGATAATGAGAACGAGACTCAAACCAACCAGGCCATCTCTACCTCAGCGAATGCGAATTAGGGCAAAATGGCGAAATAACGCTACATAAATGCTGTGCTTGCGTGCATTTGAATTCTTATCTAATAGAATTCATTTGACGTGGGATGATTGCAAAAGAAAACACAATTTTCTTAAATTAAATGCTATTCTTAAATTGTTAACATCAATTCTAATTATTTATTGTCCTTTTCTTTTTTCACAGATGCCGTATAATCCCTCATGCCAATTTTTGAGTTGGTGATATTTTATCAGATTTCCTTCTTTATTGGCAACCTGGTTATAAGTCATAAAGATGGAGAATAATAAGAACTATGTACAAAATTCTATTTTGGCATTTTTAAAGTCATCGCAAAGAACTTCTGAATATTTTGTTCGATTTTCGTATTTTAAGTAATATTCGTAGAATTTCTTTTTTTTTTTTTTTTAATCTTAATGTTTCAAATACATATATTTAAGCATTTTATTTATCAGATTTAAATGTATCATTAAGATGTATCAGCTTTTTTCTAGAATTTATTACGTCATAATTACATTTCCGCGGCATTACGTCATCCTGGCAACATTTTTTCGTTTTCGAAAAATTCAAAAATTGGTATGATGAATTACAGCATCTGTGCTGTAATTCATCAATATAATCGCTTTATCTGTAGACAACTCCTTAATCAATATTGAAACAAATAAAATTTATATAAATATTTCGATTCAAAACTATCTTATTTTCTTAAGGATAAATTTTAAAATGTCTCCTATATAATACGATTTATATATATAAATATTTTATATAACTTACAAAGTTTCTTGAAATTACTAATTAACTCTATTAGCTATTTGATTATTTATAATGTTAACTTTATTTTGACCAGTTCTAGCTGCTCGTTTCAGCAAATAAATTCATTGAACATCACCAACGTGGCTATAATTTTGAATCTCATGATAACTAGACTGACATATGAGATGGCGCACTTTACTCTAAATTTCCATATTACACAAGCAGAGGAACAACACAATTAATGTTATGCATTTCTCAGTATTACAGAAATTGGAGAAGTCAAATATAGAAACCAGGATTTTTCACGTGTGTTTCTTATCCAGATTCGAAGTTATTTAACACCGCGAATCCTTTTGTAGACAATTTTGATGTCAATATCGTGTTTTTTAAATTAAAACACGATATTGACATCAAAATTGGTATTTTTAACCCCAATATCCTCACCAACACGATGGAGATACACAACAGTCCGCGAAAAATTAACAGGCTCTACTAACTAAGCGGTTTTCGATTACTTTAGTGGACGCAATAGTGTTTTCCTAAACGGACTATTTTTTTTATTAATTATTTATATTCATTTTCAGTTGTTAGTTTACATCTATGGAGTTTCTAAACGCACCAAATTTGTTGCTGCCACGATCTAGACAGCAACAGTGCAAAATAATAATAATTTTAGTCTAGGGTTAAGAGATGACATCATTTTAAAAAACCCCAAAACACTTATCGAAGATAACTAAATTACGGTTAACAAACCCACATAAATTTCGTCAATGCATCGCCGTCTCAAGAATGTGTGTTAAGGAAGTTCAATCGATATTCATGTTTTTTTTTTATCATTCCTTAAGAAGCGAATTACATAATAAAGAAATTTGTCCTTTTCTCATCTACCAATCGTAGAGATCTAGATCTAGAGGAAAGATGCCAAATTCAATTCCAATCTCTATTGAACAACGGGAGATGAATGCTAAGCTTTGGCTTCTTCTCCCTGCACATTTATTGTTGTGGATGCTTTTAAGTTTTCCGGATTTCTTTACTTGTGAAACGTTAATACAACCCTTTATTAATGGGCAATTAACAGGGTGTATACCAAAATTTCCTACAATCTTTGCTTATTGCACGATGTCAAAATATCGACGAGACAGGGATGATTGCCTTTGGTGTTATGAGAATCTGCGTCGATAAAATTTTCATGTTTGTAATTTTCTAAATTATTTTTCTTTTGCTCACGCATCCGGATGATTGTAAATCCCTTAATACAGCCATCTAACGTGTAATTCTAAGCAACGGCCAAATAATGAAGTTAACATTTGAACTGGTATTAAAATTTTACAACACATAACGTAATATTTTTTCCCGATTAAATAACTTGTTATTAATGATACCAATTCTGCTATTCGTGTACGCTGGCTTTGACAGATGGTGCAGCAGCATATTGCTGCAACATTTGCAGATCAACTCAGTTCTTAAAATTAAATGTGTCACTAAATTTTAACTATAAATTGAAATTTTGCTTGAGAATATTTCAAAAGAAATAATTCTGAATAGTGCAAACTATTCTTTTGAAGTCGTAGTAGTCAGGTAAGAAATAGCATTGTTCTCGTGATTAGAAAATAGCCAGTTTGATGGCAGATCCTATCGAAAATCACCATACTAAGAAAGTCTATATACGTTAAAAGTTCTTTTGAACGCAATGCCTCTCCATCATTGTTATTTGAAGAGGTTGGATCAGATGTTGTACTTTTTACCGTAATTAAAAATAAAGATAAGTATGTGTTCAGTTACTTAAAACAGTATAAACAAGAAATCAAAAACGTATCGCAATAATTTAACATCCAAGATCTATGAACATTTTATAAAAATGCTGCTTTCAGCCAATATAAAATGTGGGGAAGAACTTAACATAAAATATATAATAAGTTTATCTAAAGACAGGATTTATTTATTTATAAAAAAAGAACTCAGTATTTCAATAACTCATAGTTTACTTTTAATTCAGACTACGAATATATTTTCATATAGAATTGAAATCAACTGTAATTCTTATCACACTTCTTGTGGAGATCAAATTACATAAAAGAAAATGTTTCATAAAAATACACATTTATTAATCGCATTACTCGTATCAATTAAAAAAAATTATTTACACAAAAAAACCCCTGAAATCGTACATCTTATTATACAACCACCCTATCCCCACGCTTTAATTATGGAAGTAATTAAAGCGTGCATACATTATAGTAGCAATTTAAAGGTTCAGGGTATGCAACATTCCAAATGGTCACTATCTGTTCAAAATATATATACATATAAAATGAAAATGAGTAAGCCCCAAACTGATGAGAGTCCTGCCATACTTAATGTGCATCATATTTAGGATTGGTTGATGTTATAAGATGATCTTTTGTACACAATAGTTAAAAGGACAAGATTATAGTTTAAAGTGAACACAGAACTACAAAAATCTGCAGTTATCAAGCTTATGAACTGTTAATCAACTGAGAGAATTTTAACCATTTAAAGTCAGGGTAGTCAAAATATAATGAAAAAATAAAATATGTAAATGTTAGTTTGTCTATGAAGAAGGTGGAACTACCGCATTTTTGGACATAGCCAGAAACATATGGATGGATATTGTTTTACTAAACTTCACACAAAGTATAATAGCACATGCTTATCTGTTGTGAAGCCGAATAATACATTCCTAATGATAATTATGTATTCTTGTACATCTTGTAAAAATTATGTTTTCTATACATGTACCTATCTTATGAGGTATATATTCAATTCTGTTGTGGTATGCAAAACTACCATGACTGAATTAAAATACAATAACTCTAAATTATTTACTAGCGGTTCATTAACATTGTGGATTAATCACAGTGTCTCTAGGATCCAAAACTTTTTTTAGAGCGAAGAGAACCTAAGCATTTTTTTAATCTTCTGAAAATTTGTTTTAATGAAAAGAAACAAACTTAAATGATTTCTGAAAAGCTAAACCTGTAAATTTTTAAGTGAATAATTTTATTATTCTTTGAATGATAAGTACATTATCTATTTATTAATTGTTAACATACATATTTACACAGATTTATTCCATTTTTATGATTCGATGGATTATTTGCAAAATTTACTTTTTGCAAATCAATCAATTTCGTGGATAATCAGAAACTTATTATAGCAAATGATTTAATAAATATTTTTAAATGAGGTCAAATGATGTGATTTCATTTCAATAATTCTAAGGAAATTTAACAGTAGGAAGTTTAAATTCTGCACACAATATAAAACATGAGATGCTACCGGCTTCCAAAGGATGATAAATGACATTTAATTGATATCTAAAGTAGATTTAGGAAAAATAGCCAAGATAAGACAAGAGAAAAAATGAAGCAAACTTCTAATAATAAATTTTATTTTATAATAACAAATTCTGTGGTAAGACTTACCATGAGGAGATTTATTTCTAAGAACATATATTTCAGTAATTTTACATTCTAATAATAAAATAATTAATTATAGAATAAACTTGCTGCTCCATATTTAGATTCTTCAATTGGATAATCAGGAGGCAGTGAGGGACGATCATCTTTATATTCTTTGCGAGGCAGGGGTGGTCCAGGCCTGGGCCGATTGGTTTTATGCGTAAGGATGGAAGAAAAATATCCAAAATAAGGCCTTTCAATGTTCAGCTTTTCCAGCATACATTTATCTAATACATGTTGAGTTTTCCTGCAACTAACACACAAGACCCAATTATTTGCATGCAGTAACTCACAGAAATCAGCTGACAAAAGCCATGGAATTATTATATGATTATAAAACAATATTTCTTGATTTTATTTATATAAGTTACAATATATTAAGCAATAAATAATTAATAATATTAAATTATCATAAACTGATTTAATTTCTGAATGTAAGACTCCTACAAAATTTTGTGATTAAAAAAGGTTTTAATAAATGATATCAATCAAATTATAATTATTTAGCACATATTTACTTAAATTAATTTTTTCATATTTGATGAATAAGTGTCTTTCTGTATGAATCAATTTACTATGACAATTTTATGATTATTTAAACTTATGCAGTAATAGTTAAAACTGAAATTTAATATGTTGTCATTGATAAATGTGACCATTTAAACTATAAAGACAATTATTAAAATGTTAACAATTATTTAGTTAAAAATATAATTTGATAAATAAATTTCTGGAGATGCTAAAAAATTTTTTCCAATTTTTCAATGCATTTTATAAATTAGATGAATTAAATTACGACATCAGTCGTAACAATATTAACATACATTTATTTTATAAATATTTGAATTAATATTTATTATTAAAAACATTATAATTTTTACACTAAATAATTTACAAGTTTACTCAAAATTGATTAAACATTTATGTGCAAAATGATAAATTAGAGAAATGCCTTTTTAAATGCTGAAAAATTATGGAAGTCAAATTTTTTAAAAGCATCACAAGTGTATTTTTGTTTATTTTAAAATAATTACTTATAAAACAATATTGTTAAAAATTTAATTTATGAGTATCTTATCTTCAATAACATTTGCTTTATAAAAATATACTCAAGAAAAAGTATGGATATGGAAAAATATATTTTAACTATCAGTAATATCTTAATAAAAATTATTTTTTTCATTGCTTTTTTACAATAATTATAAATTTCCTGGATTATTTCTATACACAATTTATATTTGTTCATGATACAAACATAAAACAAAAATAGTTTAAATGCTATTATGCTTATTCTCTTAATATAATTATTAAATATTATTTCATTTGAATTATATTGTTTGACACTGTGCAGCTGATAGCTTGATACCCAAAGACAAGCCTTATAAACAACTGTTGCGTGGATTTTGATTGGGATTGCTAATCACTAAATAGTCAGTTTTAGGACGCAAGTGAAAAACTTGTATTTTTTACTTCAAAGATAGTGAGCAATAATCACATATACCAAGGAAAAAATAGTTTTCCAAGGGAAAAAATAAGTAAAAAAAAAAAAATAAAAAATAAATAAATAAAATAAAGATGAAATTTTTTTGACATTCATGCAGGAAAGGGAAGCACAATACTCATAATCTGCTTTCAGCAGTGGCAACGAATGAACTTAGAATCTTTTGTCTTAAAAAAGTGAAGTTACAACACAAAACTATAACAATTTTACTCTAAAGTTACTTTTCACACATGAGAACTAATTTGACAGTACAAAGAAATGATAACATTTGCTTTTATTTGGTGACACAGTATGGTTATTTTATAACTACTAGGTCACCAAATAAGAGCAACCAAATAATAACTCGTAACTACAAATATCTGTTAATAAACACCATGCAGCTAGTTTATTAACAGATATTTGTAGTTATCTTTTAGCTAACCACATGTTTGACCTATGACAAGATATTTGCAAGTCGTCAATTAACAATGAACTAAGAATAGGTGATAAAATATGAAGAATCAATTGATAAGAAGGATAAAAATTGTAACATACAATAAAACCTTGAATTACACCCTCAAACTTAATAAAGTATTGGATGTATGGGCTCCAAAGTAGGCTTTAAAACATGGAAGCATAAGAAATTAGAAATATCAGAAGATAATCCTGAAAGCTAAAGTCATCGTTTGAAGTATCCCATAAACCCATGTATAATCAAGCCTTCCCTGTGGCAAAGAAAATGGAATTCAGATAATTTCTTCATACAAAACATTTTGAAACTGTTTCCAAATATGTGACATTGTTAATAGTGGATCTTCCTTTATAGAAGTCACTTGGTAATCGCTGACTTATGTAACTATCATAAAATGTCCCATAATGTAAACATTTTTATACATATGATAAAAATTAATTATCTTCCAATAAATTTATCTCCTTTATATTAAGATTCTAATAAATTTTCTCGATGTTTTTCAAGGTTCTTAAAATTTTGTTTCTACATTTTGGAATAAACAATTTTATCTTTGATTTAATATTTCAGATCCTTTTAATTTCTACTCTTAAACATTAAAAAAATCAGCTGGGAATAAAGTGGAAAAATATGATAGTTGATTTATGTTTGCACTTAGCAAGATAGTGTAGTACAGGCAATGATACACAACTACAAGCATTATCATTAAATAAACACTGCAGAACTAAGATACTTTTTAATAAGTATCTTATAAAATAAATGTTATGCAAAATATTTCATAACTTCGTGTTTTCATATCTTTATTCATTCATGGCAACCTAAAACTTCTGAAAAATAAAATTAAAAAATAAAGTTGGCAATGAATCAGAAAAAGATGATAAATGCTTTATCATTGTAATTCAATGTTTAGCAAATTACTATTGAATAGATATGAAGGACAGAATTACTAAATAAACAAAACCATCATCCAGAATCAATCTTCTTATGACCCCAAACTTTCTTCATTTTCAGTTTTGCAATTAGGTCAAAATTTTCTTTGCATTTCCTAAGTAAGTCTAAAATTTGCCAAGTTGTTATGCATACATCAAAATTTCTGGAAGAATTAAGTTTTTTCACCTGATTGTTAATAGGTGTCTATCTTTGGTTCACATTCAGTGCTTTCATGTCTATATTTAAACTGTCTAAACTATAAGATTTCTAAATAATGCCACATAATATAGAGCTAGAACCACCTCTAATTTTTGGTAGAAGATTAAATAAATTTTAACATAATATTATTCAATAGAAACTAGTTTTGAACAATACATTTTTGGTAACAAAGAGAACACTAATATATTTGTATATTAATAAGCCACTACTTTAAATTCACTTAGACAAATGTTGCGAAGGCATTATTTAACAACATACATTCTTATACATTTCTTTAATTTGATTGGTTTCTTTATGGGCTCATTTCATATTTATCATTGCTAATCAGAATATAAAAAAAATATAAAATTTTTGAGGATTTAAATACTTTAATTAATTTAATATGAAAAATATCTTAAAATGATATTAACCCAAACAGTTTAAAAGTATATGTTTCATAATTTAAAAATTAACAAATATCTGAATCCATAAATTTTTTTTTTTTTTTTTTTTTTTTTTTTTTTATTATTTGGCAACAAGCTTTAATAAAGCAGCTTCCAAATTCACATCAATTGGAGTGAATTATTTTCAACATTATTGCTGATTTTCATTTCATAAATATTTAGACTAAGTTAAATTTTGATCAATGTGAAAAAGGCAATGAAAATGATGTCCTATGTTTAGTTCTAAAATACAAATGACTAATAAAAATACTAATAAAATTATAAAGAAAATTTTACATTTCTACTTAAACTAAAAAGTATAAAATAGGCAAATAAAAAATGGAAACAAATGTGTTAATGATAGGTGAAAAACATAGCATTCGCAATGAAAAAGAAAAAAATGTATACAATGTGCATTTGAAAATAATCTATTTCTTTCATTTGATTATCAACAAAATAAACATATTTTACTTTTAAAAGATGTCTAAACTAGTTATAAAAATTACTAAACACTAAAAACAATTAAGTTTTACAAAAATATTTTTTGGAATAATTTCTTTTGATGATTTATCTGGTGATCCTATCAGTTTGTTGCACTTTTCAATGAGATGGATCCAATTAAATGTTTTTTCAGTAAAAATTTATTATATTTTTATTTATAATGTGTATTTTTTTTATTTTATATGATATTACATTATCAGCAGCATATATTTTCGATTGCTTGCAAAAGGAGGGGAAAAAAAAAAAAAAAAAAAAAGGAAGCTTATTATGAGGTGCTTTTTTTTGCTTTACTCAGAAAAAAATGTAGCAGGTAATATGTCACTTGGACTTATATATAAATAAAGCAATTTAGAATATGAAAATAAAATAAAATTCATGTATTTTACATCCAAATAGATTCAATAACTTATACTCATTTACTATGATGAAAATTGATAAATTTTGATAAACAATGGAAGACATATCCAGAGGATAGAAGATTTAGTTTGTCTTTTTATAGTTACTTTTTATGCAAAAGGTCTAAGGGGATTAAAATTTACAGTTTAAAGAGAGCTCCAAACCTCGAAACCATGCATGAAATGGGAATTTAAATTACAAACAGTTGAATTGAAAGCTAAATTAATTAAAAAAAAAAAAAAAAATGAGTAAAAACAGCAAAATATCTTATTTCTTGATGAAACAAATATAATAAAATTAACATTTGATAAAAAGATCTTAGACAGAGCAGATCATTTAATGGCAATATGACAACATACTTTTTGACCAACAAGCTCCCTATTTTTACCAAAAGTTTGTATCAAGCATGTTAGGAGATTTTACCAACATTATAACTGTGAAAATTGCATAATTTTTATTCCAATTGTAATTATTTAATGAAAAAATATACAGTGGTAATAAAATAGATACATAAAAAGAAATCTTCTATATTTATTATAAAATTTGAAAACATAGTTATAATACCAGATTCACCATTAATTCAAATATTATACATAAGTTTTCTTTAGAAGAACGAGGAAAAAAAAAATCACACTACAAAGTTACATTCCATTTAAAAGCATTAGACATCTTTGTTAACTAAAATTAGCAAGAATAGTAAGATTTGATTAATTAAATTCATAATTTAATCTGGAAGCAATAATAATTGAAATAAATAAGAAATTATAACACAAATAAAAAATGATTTTTTAAAGATGCCTTTTTTTATTTAAAATGAAAACATGACAAGTTTTAAAGAAAATTATTTATATTTCACAAATAGAATATTTTTCAAGATAATAGGAATCATTAAATAAATTTTTCATTATTTTTGTTTTAAAACACATAATTATTTTAGAAAAATGGGAGAAGATGGGCAGATGATTATTAAATTAATGCAAGTAATTGTGAATATGAATAAGGGTCACATTTTAGAACTTACTTTATAAGCACTAAAATGAAATATTACCAAGTGGAAAACCCAGAAACACACATTTATATAATATATTTTACCATTGTTAAAAACTTTAAAAAAAAAAAAAAAAAAATTTTAATACTTTACATGAAAATTTCATTTTATGTAGTATATGAAAATCTTTTCCCTTTATCCATACATTTTTCATTATGAAGGGAAAAATAATTTACCTAAACAAATTCTTGAAAAAAAAAAAAAAAAAAAAAAAGATTTTCTGTTACTTTTTAAAGAAATTTAAGGTTTTAGAAATGAAGATCTTCTATAAGTGCCTCCTCATGGAAGATCTTCTATATTATACGCAAATGGCAATCCAATGCCATATTATTAGAGATCCTGCTAAATCTAAGGTGCTAGAACTATTTTGATAACTACAGGTATATATGCATTATATGAAAAATACATACTGCTCAATAGTCATAGAAGGACTATTCCATTCCAGGCAATCAGCATAATTTTCAAATTCTTTTCTACATTGTTGCTTCACTTTTTGGAAAAACTCAACACCACAAGCAGTCACATCTTTTCCTTCTTTCAGACATCGTCTAGGATCATTTTCCTCTTTACGGCATAACATAAATTCCTGTAAAATTAAGTCACAATAAACGAAATGGTATGGAATAAATTTCCATTTATTTTCCATATGCAAAACATTAAATACTAACAGTTTTAATATTGTAATATTATTGTGGCAGTTAGCAACAGTTATAAATGAGTTTCTTTAACTTTAAAAAAATAAAGTAGAATTCTCTATCAAAGAGTTTAGCATGTAATTTTGCACCTGCATTTATTACATAAATTTCACAATTTCAGCACTTTATTTCTTAACAATTCATTTAAATGATGACATACATTCCTTTGTGATGAAACTTATGCTATTTTGATGTTTCAAATATGTTAAAAAAATAATAAAGTAACATCCTAACTTCCTATCAGAATGCAAATGACACTAATAACACAGAATGCAAAATACACAGTAACCCAATGGCACACTTAATGTACAATATCACCATTCATCACTAAGTGCCACTGAATTGAAGCTGGGAAAATATTTCCCACAGCAGGATAAAATATGAAGGATGGTAAGTATTATATTCTCTAACCATTAGTCACAAATGAGGAGTAGCAGAAATGTAAAATTGATATTATTGATTAAAAAAATTATTAGATCAATACAAATATTAACTTCTACTGCAATTAATCTTCATTTTTACTCAGTTCTTTCATTTAATGAGCAAGTTTCACAGTGAATTTGATAAATGCTCAGTGTCACAATAAAATAATAGCTTTAATTTAAGTGTGTACCAGTTTCATAGTACTCAACACTGAGGATAATAATCTAAGATTTTTCCCAAAGGAAATTGTAAAGAACATTTTAAGAACAGAAGGAAATTTAAAGAAGGAAACCTTACAAATTAGAACTGGTAATATAAATTGTCTGCTAAAAAATTTCTGTTGATTTGATACAAAAAATCATTACATGTTATTAACATTGAAATAATTTTTACACTGTTTAAAATATTAATGGAAAAAATCTTTACAAACATTTTTTCTAGATTTTTCTGAATAATGAATATTTATTATTATTTTAAAAAAATGCAATAATTTTTTTCATTAAAACTCAATAACTTTGGTAATTTTTGGCACAATATTTGTTACTACACTCCGTTCCCAATCACATTTTAATGTCAAGGCTTGTTCACTACTTATCGAGTATCAGTTTGTACAGAGAAAATACATTTGGAGCAGCAAAGACTGTTAACATGGCGATTTTTGATGACAATGCAGCATAAATACAGACAAGGACTTTGATGGGCCAAGCAACAAAGTAGAATAATGTTCTTTTTACAAACAAGTTTCAGTTCTACATGTTAGATTCTGTATTTTTGGCTGTATATTTGTCTGGAGGCTCCAATAACACTCATCATGGATCACATTTAGTATCATAAAAGGCTCTGCATGAAGCATTATTGTACATCAGATATTGGATATTGTCAGTTGAAATTACAGACACGCACTTCTATAATTATGATCAATAGTAATTTGAATGGCGACCAGTAAATATTTTAGACTTAAGGGCAATGACTGTGCTCTGTATTTGAGACCAGTGAAACGTTTTTTAAAAACATAATGAAAGAGTAGATAAAATTTCTTGATGCATGTTGCATCCTGAAATTCCTTGATACAAAGGGCATTTGATTGTTTGTCCTAGTACACAATCTCCATATTTCTCTCCAATTAAAAACATGAAGTCATAAGTTGTTGAAAGACTTGCTACTCTCTAGCTACTACATTTGATGATGTGTAACATAGACTTGAAGCATCAAGGAATAAACAGGGCATTTCTGTTATCCAAGACTAATTTAATTCCATGCTTAATAAGGTAAAGGCTGCTTTAGTTGCCACACACACAGGAGCAGTAGCTATTTCCAGTAATTTTGCACCACTGTAAATGCTGAGAATTAAGTTTATTAAATAGTAACTTGAGTTTTAATAAAAATTTATATTACTTATAATATTGATTTAGACATTTTCCAGTTTTTTCCAGAGTTATACTGCATTTACTCTGATGTTTTTAAGGCACCTTAATCTAGTTAAATAAAATCAGAGTTTTCATAAAACTATATGTTTACATAAATGACTTAGCTTTATTACCCAATTCTTTCCAGGGCTGGATTATGTTTACGCTAATATTTTTAAAGGTAAGCACCACTGAACGGTTAATTAAAACATAAGAGTTCATAAAAACATATGTTAGTTACATGATTGGGTAAAAATTTACTTCACGGTCACCCTTGGCGACTTTTTCAAAACGTCACCAAAAATCTCGCCATTTTGCACAAGCGAGGTTTACAAATAAACAGAATATTGAAAAATTGGAATCCCACTCATCCATCAGCGATTGGTTGGAATTTGTTGGGTTACCAGAAAAGGTTATTATTAGAAGATAATTGTGCAGTGCTAAAAGCGAAAACTTGAAATCACTCTAAACCTGTATTGGTATGTAAAGAATGTAATAAAACAACTGATAAGCATTTTCCACAGGAAACTAACTATGACTATATTTGCCAACTGGATAATTTTAATACAAAGTACCTAAAAAAGTATACGCTTAAAAATATTGAAAAAAGCAAGTTATGAAAGTACATCTACAAAGAAACAACTTTATCCTGTTTAACTATTATAATTAGAGATATTAAATTCATTTGGAATTAACAATAAGTAGCTATTAATCCTACATGACAACGGTATAAATGGTAAAATTAACTTTTCAATACGTAAACATTTAAATTGGTTTTCTTTTTAAACTTAAATATAAAATGACATATTTAGCGATCAATTGTTTCAGAGAAGCATTTAACGTAAAAAATAATTAGAGTTTGCTACATTGAACCTTTTTTACCATTAGTGATTAGGGACCGTAATGTTTACTCATGCAATTAAAAGTTCTTACCTTGCATTGTGTATCACAATATTTACCGAAGTGAAGAGCACCAGCTTTTAAACTAGGGGTAGATAAATTAATTTCTTGAACAGTTAACTCTGCTTCAGAGGGAAGGTAAAAATCCTCTGTAAATGGCATTTTTATGCTAAGAAAAAAAGTAGTATTAGTACATAATGTTATAAAACTAAATACAAAAATCAGTTAACCATAATTTTTGTATAAATATTTACATTACTTCACCTTGACTTCGGGGTTAAAGTATTGCCAATATTATCACTAAAATAATACTTTATATTTAATACAAAAAAAAAATGGAGTTGGAAGCATACGTATGACGTCATGCTTCCGTTATTTGACCAACACAGCTCACAACAAAATTGACCGTCATTTTTATTAAACTCTAAATTATTGAAAATGCTTTTATGCAATGTTTAAGGACTCTTTTATAGAAATTCAGGAATATATTTTCATTCGATCCCAGAAATAATAACTAAACAGGATCCTCAAATCGAACAAATTTTTCATAAACATAGAGATTTTGTGCATATCTTGGTAAAGCAGAGCGGATATAACAGGAAAGTAATTATTTTATTTAAAATGATGCAGCAATCATTTTATTTCAGATAAATAGAATTTTAAGATTTTGCATGACAACGAGAGAGTACTGTATATCTGATTTATTTCAAATTCACTATTTTTTTATTATATTTATTATATTTTTTTTCTGCTGTCTACTGACAACAGTTTTAATAAAGTTTAACTAGTTGAAATACACTACTGGCCATTAAAATTGCTACACCAGGAAGAAATGCAGATAACAAAATGATATTTATTGGACAAATATATTATACTAGAAATAACAAGTGATTAAATTTTCAAAACATTTGGCTGTATAGATCCTGAGAAATCAGTACCCAGAACAACCACCTCTGGCAGTAATAACAGCAGTTATACGCCTGGGCATTGAGTCAAACAGAAATTGGATTGCATGTACAGGTACAGATGCCCATGCAGCTTCAACACGATGCCATAGTTCATCAACCGTAGTGACTGGCGTTTGCTGACGAGCCAGTCGCTCGGCAACCATTGACCAGACGTTTTCTATTGGTGAAAGATCTGGAGAACGTGCTGGCCAGGGCAACAGCTGACTATGTTCCGTATCAAGGAAGGTCCGTATAATACCGGCAACATGCGGTCGGGCATTATCCGGCTGAAACGTAGGGTTTCGCAGGGCTCGAATAAAGGGTAGAACCACGGGTCGTAACACACCAGAAATGTAACGTGCACTGTTCAAATCACCGTCAATGCGAACAAGAGGTGACCAAGACATGTATCCAATGGCACCCCATACCATCATGCCAAGTGATGGGCCAGTATGACGATGCCGAGTGCACGCTGCCAGTGTGCGTTCACCACGATGCTGCCAAACACGGATGCGACCATCATGATGCTGTACACAGAACCTGGATTCATCTGAAAAGATGACGTCTCGCCATTCGTGCGTCCAGGTTCGTAGTTGATCACACCATTGAAGGTGCTCTTGTCTATGACGCAGCGTCAAGGGAAGCCGCAGCCATGGTCTCCGAGCTGAGAGTCCATACTGCTGCAAACGTCGTCGAACTGTTCGTGCAGACACTTGTTGTCTTCCAAATGACCCCGTTTCTTAACTCACGGCTCGTGACGTGGTTGCACGATCCATTACGGCCATGCGGATAATATGCCTGTCTTCTCGGATGCTAGTGATAGGTGGCAGTTAAGATCCCACATGGCGTTCCGTATTACCGTCCTGGACCCATCGATTCCATATTCTGCTAACAGTCATTGGATCTCGACCAACGCGAGCAGCAATACTGCGATAAAATAAACTACAATCCCGGTACGCTACAATTCGACCTTTATCAAAGTCAGAAACGTGTGGAAACTGCATGTAGTTCTAAAAATAAATAGCAAGTAGCATTATTTTAAAGGAATGAAGACGTGTAAGATTTTGTTCATTTAGAGCAGCGAGTATAAGAAATTTTTTTAATTAACTATAACAAATTAAAATATATAAAATTTTTAAATGCATTAATTGGTGAAATACAAGTATTCATTAAAAATTAGCATTGCAAAAAATAAAAATGCTTATTCTAACACCTTTCAAATTTGTTTTTATTAATAGTAGTGCTTACTTTTATCAAATGCTTCAATAGAAAGTTCATCATGAAAGTGATTTTGTTCATTTAGAGCAGCCTGTTTATCTAGTATAGGAAAACTTTTACACATCTAAATGATATGAATAATCTCACTAAAGTAAAGTCTTTCTTAATGTTCGTTGTTTATTTATCATGAATGGTATTTGGGTATTATACGATTGATCATTTGGGCCCAAAAATTATGTTTCCAAAATATTGTGATTTAGAGTCAGTGCTGCAATTTAGTGACTGCTCTGATGAATTACTCTCTAAGCTTACATTTTATATTTCTTACTTTTAAAACAAGTAAGTTTTGAATTTATGGTTACGTTTTCTATGATCATGCCATGTTTTAATTAAATTTAAAACGTTGTTACTCACTGTTTAAGTGAAGATATCGGTTAATTGTTGTGCTGTTTTTTCCTCAAGTTGTGAAAAACAAGAAAAATTTGGTGATTAGTAATTTGGCTAATCTGGCGCATAAAATAATAAGCACAAATATTTAAGAAATATGGAAATCAAAATGAATTATTCTGATATCCAGATACCATTATTTGGGAACCATACTTTTATATTGTGTCTGTGTTAAGGTACACCAATGTTCAGTTTTTTTTCCTTAAAATGATAAGCTGTCTAAAACTGTTTACTAATTTTTAAATGATAATTTAAAATATTATGATAAATATTAAAAACCAGGGAATAATAAAACTGATTTCAACCACCTGATTTTTTTTATAGAAATAAATTATTATCTATTGCACTATTATTCTAAGTACAAAAGCAGTAGATTATAATTTATTCAACACATTTTCAGTACATTTATTAAACTATCAATTTTTTAATATGTGGGAAGCAATTTTTATGCTTATTTAGCTTAGTAAAATTTAATATTTTAAATTTTATGTAAATTATGGAAAGTAAAACAAATACCCAAATAATATCAAACTAGTTCAATTTACAGCTGTACTTCATGAAATTTATGAAAACGTACCGTTCAGGAAGCATAGGAGATTCCCAACTGATGAATTCAACATTCACGGAGTGATTTCTGTAGTTGAAACTCGCCAAAAAACCAATTTTGTTAATTGTCAGACTATGATAACTTCTACATACGTCACATTTACAAGAGCTAAATTTTTGTTAAAATAATATGCACCAATTACCAGTAAATGTATACTCGATGGAAATGAGGGAAGAAACTTTCGAAAATTACGCCGTATACTTTTATAATGAATTGAAAAATATTGCTATACTTAGGATACGTTTTAAAATTTTGTCCCCTCAATCAAAAGAAGCTGCTTGTGGTTCTTTCAACTTATCAAGGGTTCATTTTATTATAAAAGAAACTTTGATTAAATATAAAGACACAATATTTGGCTGATGAATTCAATGTGTATCAGGGTACAACGTCAAGAGTTTTCAATAAATGGTTAGATATTGCTTTCATTTGTTTAAAAGAATTTATAATATGTAGCCGGTGAGAAAATAATTAAAAGAAACTATGCCTTCCATTAAAAATTCTTTATTATCAGGAGTAGTTGTAATTTTCCTTGGCTTTGAAATATTTATTGATAGATCTAGTTCTAACCAAAATTTAGACCGGGAGAGTCTGTTTCACGAGGTACCTGGGTCCAAAGGATGATCATCCTCTTCTGGAGCTTGGTAAGAAGTGGCGAACTACAGCTGTAATAAACTGACATATTATTGGTTAATATATTTTAAAGGGCATGGCTAACAAATTTTACTGAAAGTGAGAAAATGTAAAAAATAAAAATGAAAATGAATAATTAATTAATTTTATTTAGTATTATCTTAGAATTCTATTGAGTTAAAAATTGAGTACATGAAACACATAGAAATTAAAGTTTAACAATTTGAAGCTTGAAATTATGAGGTAAGCTTAAATAGCTTATCCATAGAAGATTCAATTGTTTTTAGCTCTGGGAGAAGCTATCGATAGGGTATTCCATTGAAAATAGCTTTAACTTCAGACATTATATATAATAAGTCACGGAACTCACTTCCCGAAGGAAGATCAGCTGCAAAGGTGTTTAACTTACAATTAGGAGCTTGGCGCAATGTGTCAATATTGGACCTTGCGCCATAAAACCCAACCAACCATCACAAGTAGGAGCGGGGGAGGTACGTATGAGCATATGACTCTCCTGGACGAATTGCATTAGCAAGACTTCTTATATGTGGATTTTTCCTAACTGAGCCTTTGGGTTTGGGGAATGCATTGCACCCCCTGTAGTTTGCTTGGTGAGATCCAGAACAGATGCAACACTTGGGTTGCTCGATTTTGTCTGCTGGGCATTCTCGTGTATTACGAGAGCCGCCCACTCAAATTACACAACGTGACACATTTCAGAAATATGGTTAAATCTCTGGCAGTTGTAGCACTGCTTCGCTGATTTGATTTCTTTGTAATACTCAACTAAAATGCCCGAGATGCAACATAATTTCGTGAGTTTTTAGATCATGGCGCAATCTGTTGATGGATATAAGTTTAAGAGAAATAGCTGCAACGGCTTCCTCAGTCCTTGAGTGCTTCATTCCGGTTACCCTGATGGGCTGACAGCTTAAGGAGTTCAATTCTTCTGCTATTTCTTCACAATCAGTCATGATGGGGAATCCCTTAATCAAATATTTCTAAGGTTTCTTGTTCTTACTCCTAAGCAAGATGTATTCAATAGAGCTGTTATCAAAATAAAAAGTGATAATCCGATGCTGATAGGCTGACTTAACAAAGAGTTTCAGGAAAAGTCTTGCCGTTTTCGCTTGGAAATCAAAACCAAGCTCGGTTTTTAATTTTGCAATGAATTCGACATGGTTAGTACCATTTCAACAAACACCGGCGGAATTTTATCCTCAGAGGGGGAGAGGGTAGCCATAGGTTCAGAGTTAAGCTCACGAACTTGATTGGTCGAGAGCTTCTTGACAGCATTTTTCATTTCTAGTTGAGCTGCTGGAACCTTTTCAGGGCTATTTTTTTGTTTAATAAAACCAGTTAAATGACTTTTTTTTTTTTAAAAAATTCGTTTGGCTAGGAGTTTTTTAACCTGACTAGCAGAATCAGCAACATTAGCTGGACTAATTTTATCAATAATACAAGTTATAGGGGAATCCAGTTCACTAAAATCATAGTCACATGTACTGGTAGTCTTTTCAGTTTCTCTGAAGAGCGCATGTGCTTGATAATCTTTTCCAGCACATTCCCGTATTATGTTTTTGAACTCTTCTCTGGTAAGCATCCTCAGTGGAGTTGAAAATTTTTTCAATACGAGCAATGATTAAGCTATCTTTTCATGAAAGCGTGATAAATTTATTTTTGCGAGTGCTGAAAGGTGCTTTTGTTTCCCAAAGGGATAATGAGAGGGTAACAGTGTGGAGCTTGCGGAAACACATCCGTCCTGAGCGGAAGCAAAGTCCCAAATGTAAAAAACTCCCAAAAGCTTTCACATTTAGTTCTTTGATAACTAGGGTAAAAACATGATTTAATAATGAGCACTATAACAAAGTTAAATATTTATTAGGAATCACACACCAAATAGATGTTTCCTTTATCCAAAAGCAATGACTGGTCAGGTAAGTGACAAGATTTTAACATATAACATATTAGACAAATTATCAGGTGATTAAAAGTGGATAATAAAAATTTCAGCATTAGTAATAGTGTTGGAATTTACTGAGCAGAGTTAGCTTTACTTGCATTTTTTAGATATACGAAGAGCAATACCTTCTGCTTATAAAATTGAAAATACAAGAAAACTAGCAAGTTTACTTATTCATGTTAAGCAATTATAGGAAACATCACGCAGAAATATTACCTCATGCATCAGGATCACCTGCCTGTTGAATTATTAAGCAAAAAGAATGGAGATTTGACCCTATAAGACAAAATAGCAGCTGTTTGTTGTGCATTAATAAATCTTTCTCCTACTATTTCACAAAATTAATATAATTAGAAATATATTGTAAATATAAATGTGTTGAAGTTGTTTATTATAAATAGTAACTTTACAAGTTATAAAGAATTATTTTTGCATTGGAAAACATTAGCTTGTTAATTTATATTTTTATCTTAGTGTTAAAAGTATTTAAATTAGTTATTTTGATTTGTTAAAAATTTACTTTATTCTTGCAAATATGAAACCGATCAATTTGCAACCTACACATCAGAAAAAGTATAAATATATATATATATATATATATATATATATATATATATATATATATAAATATATATCAGGTTGGGGAAAAAGAAATCCATTATTTTTACGTGAACTTTATGTAACTTCTTTTGGATTCACTTTGTAAAAAAGGTTTAAAACAGCTTTCATGTAGATTTTTAGGTCTTGCGCGTTACGACTGCTGACATGCGGTTAACTTCAATTATTTTTGATATTTTATAGACATTTTCGACGACCGAGGTGCATCTCTAACATCAAAGTTACCCGAAAGGAATCTATGAAACAAAAATTGTACGTAACTGGTTGTTACAGTCTTCTATAGGACGATAAACACCTTTCACAATTTTAGCCACCCGGCTATCTTTTTCGCCGTTACAAGAGAAAAACGAAAATGTATCGAATTTTCTGTTTGTTGTCTTCCATTTTTAAAACCTTGTTCTCGTAACTGAATTACAAACAAAAAACCGCAAGAGGATATTTTAGTGTCAAATGTCACCTTTCCAATGAGCATAAATCTGAAATTGTTTGATAGATACCTCACGAGATATCGATCACTACAGACGTCTACCGAAAAAATAATGGATTACTTTTTCCCCAACCTAATGTAAATAAACTTATTTATGGTTTTGTGATTAAAATTAAGTTCTTGATAAAGTCATCATATACCAATTTTTCATGAGCAAAAGAACTCTGAAAAGGGGAAAAAAAAAAAAAAAAGAATATTAGTTCCGCATTATGCGTTTTAGTATAGACAATAAAAATTTCTATAAAATATCATAATTATTTGGAAAAATATGTTGAAAACTGTTCTTTGTAAGTTGCTTATATATTTTTTTACATAACATTTTCATAATCTTTCGAAGCACAACTCATAAATGTTTGACTAATTGCAATTTATTACATGAAATGTGAAAAATTTAATTTAAATTTTTTTATTTGTATATCATTTAGCAGTTATTTCTAGAGAGACAGTATACACATTATAGTCTTGTCCACAATAGTTTCCCAGAATAAAGGATCAGGAAATATTCTTTCAAAATGCAATTTTTTTGTCCATAAAACAATGTTTCAAAAGTCTATATTAACAATAAAACAACTGTGTTTTCCTTGGTTATACATTATTACTATTGCATTTTGGAATTTTTCTAGATTTTTTATATACGTTATATAAGTAATTACTATTCAGCTGTTGTTTGAAAGTTAGATGTATGGCGTTATATATTATGCAACTTAAATATTTGTTCCCATTTATTACTATTCCCTACTTTACAGGAGTGATGACACTTCTGATCAGATCAATTTTAACTTTTTTATATTTGAAGGTTCTTGCTATCAACATGTGAAATGATTTTGCGTGAGGATGTGTTGTTATAACGTTGGTTTTTCTTTTATTCTTTTGTATTACTTTGAAATTATTTTATAAGTTTTTGGAACATGTTTTTATATGCATATATATATTAATGTTTCCTAACTTTCTTATTTATTTCTGGGATGTTTCGTGACCTAATTTATCCTTTATTTGTTAGTAAGATTCCTATATGCAAAAGCGTGATATTTTGTGCAATAATGTAACTATTCATATATAGACTATTAAAACATACGTTTTATTATTATTGTAATAATGTAACTGTCTATATTCTTGGCAAATATTTACGAAGAGACTACGGTGTATCATAATTAATAGCATTTTTCTTTATAATGTATTTTTATAGTTGTTGTTAATAATCCTCTAAATGTTTGACGAAATCACACAAGATCCAATAAATCGTTGACCCTTAGAAAATCGATTACAAAAAGGAGGAAAGCGTATAGGTCCTCTTTGGATAGACCCAAGTAAATTAGAATATGTTTGGCCGAGGCCTGTTGTGCCTTGCATTGAGAGTAGACGTCAAAAATATTTCTGTCCTCAAAAAACGAGACACCTCACGTGTCCACTAGCCAACCTGGAAATCACCGAAAGAGATGTTCTGTAGCAGTTGATGACAAACGAAGAGCCGCTTCCTTGGCTGCATTCCAGTGATGAGAGGGAAGGAACTTCCACTCCTTTGAAAGATAGCTTAAAACTTTAGATTGATGCCTGAATAGGTAAGGGCCGAGGAGGAAGGTGCAGAATATCGACTACACTCTTTAGCTAAAGGATGTGCTTGTTCATTGCCGAATATTTTAAATATCGTCAAATTATAATATAAATATATAGTCAAATTTGAATTTGTTTTTCTGCTTTTGTGCTTGAATAAGTAGATGTAGAAAATTTATTTCAATTTTCTGTATATAAATACATATAATATATAAGTGTGTGTAAAATATAAATATCTCTCTCTTTCTATCTATCTATCTATCTATCTATTTATCTATATATATATATATATATATATATATATATATATATATATATATAAATGGAAAAGTCTGTGTATGCAAAAATATAAATTTCACTGTTAACTATTTTAAATTACACACCAAATTTCAATTTTGGTTCATATTTTTGTACTTGGATAAGTTGAGGTAAGAAATTTCTGTTCATTTTCTTTATGTGAATATGTATATATATGTAAAATAAATGTCATTTTCCATACTTAAAATACAAATGTGTATAGTTTAATAATTTAGAGATATAGTTATCTTAAGATTTGTTAATTTTATTAACAGAAATTAGCTCATTGAATTTTAAAAATCAAACCCAAAATATCAACAGTCGCTCATTAAAAATTTTGTTCAAATATATATGCAAAATGTATTTACTAAACGAAGAAAATGGTATAAAAGAAACTTGATCATACATGCGTGTTTTACATCAGAAGAAAGAGAAGGGATAATGAGTTCAATGAATTTCGGTTCAACAAACACCAGTTGCGCGTTAAAGTAAAATACGATTATCCTTTAAATGAATTACATAAATAAATTTTCTGTAGTTTAATTAAATATTGCAAGATGATGGAGCAGCTAAATTGGTTGTTATTTATTTATTTTTTTTATTTCAACAGTTTCCGTTAGTGTGTGTGTTTTGGATTCCATTCTCTTTATAAAATATAGTTTAATTTTAATTTTCGATCATGTGAAAAACATGATATCAAAGTAGTTATTCAATTCATAGTTAAAGTGCTTTACTAATTAAGTGATTTTGACTATATTCCACCCTCATGGTTCCTATTATATTAAAATATAATGATCGTCCTTCGAGTATCCCATCTTTTCTCACCAGCCAAATTGATGTTACAGGACTTCGTGATGTTCGAATAAAATAAACTAAATAATTTGTTTATCCACCTTGGTATGATTCTCTAACAAGTACTTTTACCGATACTCCCGCTTACAAGATAGAAAATCTGACAGAATACCAATTCAACTGTCCACAAAATTAATGTGACTCATTAATTTTGTGTGTGCACTGAAAGAATGAGTGATAATAGAAGACTATAGGAACAATAGTTTTGCATGCCATCCTGTTGTGTCAAGGATTTTCAGAGCATTGGAATTCCATTGCTGGTAAGGAATATGAAATTTCATATTTATATTAAGTCCCAATGCAGCTGATCTCTCTCTCTTACTATATGCAAACTTTTCTGTTTTTTAATATATGTATCAACGTTGCTGGGGGTGGCCGGCCGATGGCTGAGTAGTAAGCGTTCCTGACTCCTGGACCTTTGGTCCTGGGTTCGAATCCCGGTTTGGACACAGACGTTTTCTTTCTCTTTCTTTCTCTGTGTTTCCTTGTCCTTTCTACTGAGATGATATATGAATGTGGTTCACCTTATTAACGAGTTTGTGGTGGTGTGACGTGGGTAATGCTACTCACTTCCGTGATAGGTTAACAGGTGCCCACTAGAATAGCGATTGTAAATAATGAATGAGAAGCAATTTCTGGCCTTGTTGTTGCGAAGAGTCAATCTCAGGGTCAATGCTCGCCATTGAAAAAAAAAAAAACTTTGCTGGGGGTGGAAAATGAAAAATAATTAGTGAAGATTACTGTGTTAAAATGTAATTTGGTGTAGCTTGTCTGTTTCTAGATCATGTGCCAATTAACCTAATTTATTAAACATTTATCAATTACCAATGGAATGCTTAAGGAATGAACGTTCTTTCATGAGAATATAAATTGAGTTGAAATATTTAATCTGATAATATATAATCTGTGGCCAGAAAGTTCGGAGAATGAATTTTTATTTCAAATACAATATTGTACAGCATCAAATACAATTTATTGTCCTTTAAAATAATCTCCATGGCTGGTAATCCACTGTTGGAAACTATTTATAAGTCATGGAAACTCCTGTTAGACAATTTTTTCGGAGTGACTTTCAGCTCTGCCGTTACGCTGCGGTGAATGTCCGCAAATATCTTTCGTTTCAGAGCGGACTTCAATCTAGGGAAGAGGAAGAAGTCTGCAGGTGCTAAATCAGGAGAATAAGGGGGATGATCAAGTGCCACAACTCCATTCGAGGCCAGGAACTATCATACAATTAAGGCAATGAGTGGCCGGGTATTATTATGGAGAAAGGTCCAGGAAACTTGCGTGGGGTACTCAGAGTGAACGCGATGGATACGTTACAGTAAAAGCTTCAGAGCTTTAGCGTATGCAACAGTATTCATTGTGGTACTCTCGGGAAAGAATTCTCTGTAAAAGAGACCCTTAGAGCCCAAAAAATGCGATGAGCATTATGTTTATGAGTAATTTTTTCTGAAAAGAAAGAGATTTATGGAAATCAATATGACGGCCGACTGAAAGCCATTCGAAAGAACTGTGTTACAGGAATTTTCAGGACTCGTTCCCAATAGTACATAACTATCCATGGAGATTATTTTGAAGGACAGTAAATTGTTTTTGATGCTGTATTTGAAATAAAAACTTATTAAGTGAAGTTTGTGACCAAAGGTTATAGATCAAGATATATTTAGATGTAAAAAATTAAATATTCAACAAAATGTGAGTTTGCTCATTTTACATTTCTCACTTGTAATACTTTTAAATATTTATATGTTAAAATTATATTAATTTGAGGGAATGGCAACATTTAGGTGTGTGCAACTATCATATAAAATATTATCTCACGAGATTATAATTTATTCACGTGTCACAAATATCGCCTTGCAACATCATAATATCATTCATCATCTTTTCTGTGACGTATCTGCTGGACATTGGACAATCTACTAAAGGATCGCACATTAAATGTCATAATTTGTGTGATTATCAGTTCGTACTAGCACAAGATCCAGCTCACCAAATTCTTATTTAAAATTAACTGGATATTATT
This sequence comes from Latrodectus geometricus, assembly GCA_026290005.1. Taxonomy (NCBI): domain Eukaryota; kingdom Metazoa; phylum Arthropoda; class Arachnida; order Araneae; family Theridiidae; genus Latrodectus; species Latrodectus geometricus. The sequence continues at coordinate 16,483 of JAPDSC010135979.1, read as the reverse complement.
AACTAATTTAATATTTGAATAGAAAGGCAGCACTTTTTTTTTGCAATTTTTGAAGTTGATTTTTCTGTTATTTTAAGACTAACAAGGATACAATTATTTCTTAATAGATATTTAATATACATATTACCAGAAAAGATCGAGTTAAATTTCGAAAAAATCACCAACGGAATAGAAAATAATATGTATATTTATGCATATGAAAATATTGATAACTAGTTGAAAATTCATTTAAATTAGATTCTTAGAAAGAAATGTACAGCCCATTTATTCCTTTTAGTGAATTCTAAGAAGCTAGTCATGTAATTCGATAAACGTGTCACATGAACTTATTGAATTATATTTACCATTTTCTTTTTATCAATAAATCCTTAATACTTAAATTGCATTAAATTATTCTTTAAACAAATTTTAGTTAAGCTAAAGTGGTTGCCGAATAGGGGGAGCTTTGATCTTCAGTTCCTCACAACACGCTTCCTGGATTCAATTACCACTTAAGGCTTGTAGCCTATTTAAGTTGTAATTCATGGCTTAAGTATGTCTCAAAGAAGTTATGTAACTGAATCAGAAGTTTGGAAAGTTGTAGGTCGGTTAGATCGGGACCAAGCACAATCATTAGTTTCCTAATGGTTTTCAAGCTCTGGTAGTTTCTGGAGACTGGATACGCAGGCCAAATATCAGGACTAGGTCGTTGGCATGCGACAACGTCCAATGAAAACCATTGTCTGAAGTATATATCAATCATTAAAATATATTTTAATTATCAATAATGAAAACCAATAAGCAATGTAATGTTGGAAAAGTAAATATTTGAAGTAAAATGAAAAATGTTATACATCATTATGTAATAAGTTTTCTGTAACACATACTGTGTTTGTTTAGCACCATCATTTAATTTACTTAAAGTTAAGCGCTTTAATTTTCTACCCACTATTTGTAATAGATGTGAAAATAAAGCTTTCAAAGTCATGAATAAATTCCATAAATTTTAAAAACTATATCAGTGTAAAAGAGAAGCTATCAATGATAAGGTACATATTTTACTACTAGATGGCAGCACTACAAACTACAGTAGCAATTTATCGCAGTCGGTAACAATAATTAATTTTTTGCTCGTGTTACAATGAACAAAGTAATTTCTGAAATAGAAGTTTTTAAAATCTTTGAAATACATATTTTTAAAACTGGAATCAGAGAGGTGTAAAAAAATCCGTGTACAGATGATCCTTGAAACATAAATGAATCCTTCAGACGTAAATGAATAAATATAAACTACTTTTAAAACATAGAAATAATTTTTATAAATTTTTTATATTACATTTTTTATATGATTCGAGGCTCATCATAATTTGTTAAATCTCTTACCTGTTGATGAACTATAATTTGCTATGATAAAGCATTATGATCTTTCGTGTGGGAAAATACTTAGTGACACTTATTGCAATAGATGGCAGCACTAAACACAATTTCATACTCGTAATTCTTCGCACAAAAGTTAAAAAAAAAAAAAAAAAAAAAAAATTTACACTGTTACAAGTGATAGGGTTAAAATTTTCTTTAAATTTGTAATTGCTATTATTTTCACTAAGTCTTCAATTCTCACAAAAATTATTATCTTTTTGTTGTTCGCATATAAATTGGAGGATTACTTAATTTTATAACTTTTTACAAATACATTGACTTTCATAAATTACAGAATAAGTTTTTCGAAGTTGAACATAGAAAATGACACCAATAATAAAATATATAATTTATATGAATAATATAACAAATATATAAATAATATAATTTACATAAATTTGTGCAAAAACGCTAGGTATAATTATTTTATAGAAATGAACAGATATATAAGAATAAGAAAAAAATGCTAAAGTATTTGGCTTTTGTAACTACACATGTCACTTTTGTCAGCATGTCTTTTGACACTCGTCAATGGGGTTCAGTAATCTCTGAGAAGCAGTTTGCCAGATTCGTAAAGAGGGCAGGCAGGGGGTTGGGGGAATGGGTGACGCAGGCTAATGTTGCTAGGCACATTAATGTGTGTCTCGTGTGGTCCACCATCTCTGGAATCAATATCAAACCGAAGCTTCTGTGTCCAGAAGACATACTCCTGACCAATCCCGGTCTACAACACTTGCAGAAGACCATTGTAGGGCTCTTTCGACCCGAAGGAGAAGAAGTACTTCTATTCAGCATTCTGTCGCAAATAACTCTGTTTTCTAGCCTTCGGTCAACAGTTCGTAGGTTCGAATCTCACTTAAGGCTTGGTTGTTTCCAGTGATTTAAAGTCCACATTAAATTATAGTTACCGCTCTTATTATCCCATGAATGAAAACAGTAATCGAAAAACCATACTCATCGTTTTTAGAAATATAATCTATTTTCTCAAGAAATGGAATTTCATATGGCTACAATTCCTGTCTATTGAATAAATTTAATAAAATTTATTCTTCGGAGGAGTTGAATCTCAACTCTTCAATTTTGATCGAAAAAAAAAATTGAGGAAATTTAATAGACTTGTCTTTTTTTGCTTTTATTTCTCAGTTATCTAATGTTTACATTTGAAAGTTTCAATAACAATTCTATAAACTTTAAAGGTATGCTATCTCGCAAATTATTAAAATGAAATTTTCCGAAACACAATGAAGCCTTTTTTAAACAATTTGAGTATTAGTCCAAAATTTGATAATGAATATATTATTAAAAAATAAATGTATTTAGCGGATTCACCTTTTTAGTGGATACGAATCATCATAATTTATCAATTTAATGATCTTTAAAAGTAAATTGACATTATATTTGATTCTGAATGAAATCCGAAATAGAATCCTAGCAAGGAAAAAAAAAATTAGATTTGATGATTTTTATTACTGAAGAAAGCATGTTTTTAATATTTTTTTGTTGGCTCTGATTTGGTACCCTTCGGATATGGAATCATGTTTATTAAGTGCTAAGTTTATATCTAAGAATAGCAACGATAGCAATAAAATATTAAGATATAGTAAGCATGATACCAATTTTATATCTTAAAACAAAAATGATCTCAATGAAATTAGGATATCGTAATCATGTGTAACTCAGCAACTTTCTACATACGATAAAATATGATGAACCTTTTATAAGAAAATCAATGTCCTTGTATATTTAATATTTTTTTACCACATCTTTGTCCGACTAATTACCAGACATATTGAATGTATGGGTAACCTGGTACACATGGTTAACGTGCAAAGCATTGAAGAAGCTTCTGCACATGAGAAAACGCGTGAACATTCTAAGAGTAATATTTCAATTGTCTTTGTTTTAAATTGCATGACCATTAATGGAGGAAAAATTTGGTTTTCCTATTTAGTTTGATTAAACGATTGGTATGTGTTCACAATACAGCACAGCAAACGTATTGTGACTTAGTAGAAGAATCGCTATTTTTTGAGACGAAGATTCCGATTTTGAATACACCCATTGTTGAACAACGAGCAATGAGCAACGTTCCTACATAATGAAAGAATATTTATCAGGGTTGTTGGATAATAATTTTCAGTTTTTTTCTTTGCCACACGTGAATGCAGCTTATTATCTACGACAAGTTGACTAATATTCTATATAGTTCTATATAGACTATATAGTTCTTCAAGTTGACTAATATTTGATAGATATTCCTATGATTTCTTAATTTCTTAGGCTGTCAAGCCAAATTGTGTCTATTTCCTAGGTAGACAATTTTAAGTTTGAATCCAGGTCATTGGTTTAATCGCTGCTACTGTTAAACGAGGCAAGACTGCGCTTCTGTCTCCTACATGTATATAAGTTGGAGAGGGTGCTTAGGAATCTTGCAGGTTTCCTCGAGTGTCGCACATGAATGCGACCCATTGTCCATGAAAAATCATTTGTATCTAGAAATCTTAAAAACCTAAACAGTGAATTTAATTTAACCATGAAGACGGTAATTGCTGTTATATAATGATATTTTTAACAACAGTTAGTTACATTTGATGAAGTTACTTTCTTAACAGTCGAAACATTTTTGGAAAATTACTTGAGACGTTGCATTACAGCATGTTTGCTAAAGTTTATTAATGCTACATTACATTTAATTTTTTAAAAGAATTTAATTTTTAAAATAATTTAATTTAAAAAATAAAGTATTTTTATACGTAAAGTATTTTTGGCAGGCGTAGGAGGCATTTGTTGCGTCCAGTGGTCAGCAACTGATAATTTAATTTCACCTGATAATTTAATTGTTGGAAAGTGATTCTTCTAGAAAGTATTCTAAATATTATAGTATTCTAAATAGTGTTCTAAATATATATTCTAAATAGTATACTAAATATGATACACACCTATGATATTGATTAAAAATTACAGAACAATTATTCATCAATAAAGTCATATTTAAATTTATTGTTACAATCAAGCAATTAATTTATACTTTGATTAAAAGTATGCTTACCAGACGTCTCGGTTTTCCGACAACAGTTTGGTGTCCTGGCCATTTTACTTTACGTGCCATTTTACATTTTACTCTTTGATTTTATAAAAGAATGAAAAAGTGTAAAAATAATTAAAACTGTGTAGGATTACTTAGAATAATTTGTGCCTTATTTCTGTACTGCATGAAAAGTGAAAACCATGGTGGAATGATGGTCTGCTACTTACTTTTGTCATCGTGTCGTTTTGTCTAGCGAGTCGTGGCCATACACAAAGTTGCTCTCGTTAAGGAGTATTTGCAATCGATACTCTTAAATAGTATTTGATTGCAAATTCTCCTTAACAAGAAGAAATGGAAGCAAGAAGAGATTGCCAATGATATTATATATATTTCAAGTGAAGAAAGGCACACACACAGAGATATTTGGTCAGTTCAAGGATAATCGCATAGCAGCTTCCAATTTGATCAAGATTGACGAGTATACCTTCTGCTTATCTCGAGTATCAGCATCTGAGTGAGTATTTTACTTGATAAAAAGCGCATGGACTGAGGATAAAGGTTTCAGTAGGAATCTATTGTTAATGGATTAACTTAGATTCTTATGGGATTAAAAAATTTTTTTCTTAAAAAAAAGTCTTGACCAATGATAAGTAATATCTTGTAATGATAAGTAACACATTGCTTAAATTTTTATTCCTCATTCAAAGTGTTTCTTCTTACTTAAGTAACTCATAAATATGAAAAATTCGTAAATAAAATATTTAAATTTATATGTTTGTTATTTATTGTATATAAATCCTGGTTTAAAGTGGGTTAATGTAAACGATCCTTTATGCATAGAACATAAATTATCTTCTAAAAAATTTTAAGAGCTTGCCAAGGGTGTGTGCACTTGAATACTTATAATCCTGGAGGGGGGGGGGTATTCTGATGTTTCTTTTGAACATTTCATAAATCTGGAAAGCCTAGTCTTAGTAAATTGTAGTAACAAATGGAATGTTAAATTGTAATACACTTTTTACTTTTCAACATTTGACCATTTTTTTAAGACTAAAACCAATTCGAGTAAATTAAATCTTTACAAATTGTGAAGTCCACCCTTGAAGAACAATTTATTTGTTCGATGATGTTCCAGATCAAGCTATATCACTTTGAGAATGCCTCAGAAAATCATCCTATTTTATCAACGAAATGTGTGAAGGAGAGAGTGCGAATCTGATAAGCGCAAATGTAAAAAATCTGGAAAATTGTGTAATTCTGATTGTCATAATAGCCTAATGTGTTTACTTTAAATAAGTAAACTTACAAGTAAATATAAATGCTTTTTTAGAATACGAGTTTGTTTTGTTTTTGACATGGAACTTTTTTATTTTTAATATCTCAATTGTTTTCTTTATTCAGGTCTATTTTTTGATAAGATATAAAAATCATTTAGAAATGTTTTTTAATTAAATAAAATTCTGTTTTGTTTAAACATAAAAATAACATATTTATTGAATTAACTAGCTAGATTTTATTTTCAGAAATTTTGATCATTTTCTCTTTTTTAATACCTTTTACGTAATATATTATATAACTCATACCATTATTTGATATATATGTTTTCAGAAATCTATTGAAAGTAAATCATAAAAGTGCCGTTTTATTTAAATTTTTCAATAATAGAATGGTATATTATAAATTATATTCTAACCCATCACATGATTTTTAAATATTTAAAACAAAATTACTTCAAAATATTTTTTCGAACTAACATACGTTACAAAAAAATCCAAATTTATTATATACCCCAGTACAAGAGAATGGGTTTTCTTTTTATAAACCAACCTTAAGAGTGATAAATATTCAATAATTTATCACATTGATTAACTTAAATGGCGATTAGAAATAATCCCCGTTTATTAGACATAATCACCGAATTAATATTTTTACCGTAACATATATTATTTTTACACAAATACATAATGTATACATAAATACATATGTGCATTATATGTATGTATGTTTACATGTTATTTAATAAAATTAATTTTTATACAAGTGATTCAATTAAAGAAAATCTAGAGATTATCTTCCAATTAATCAACTCCTCTACGACGTCATCTAGTTTGACGGCAAAACTTTTCACATTGAAGACGTTAGCTTCTTGCAAGTAAAGTTCGTTAAAATTTAGGTAAAAACTCACTATTTAATAAAAGTTATCATTGCATTACTATAATGGGTTTTTGATTAGAAATTAATGTTTAATATAAGTCAATATCTATTTAATGAGCAATAAAGTAAGTAATTCAGTTAAATAAGCTTTATCTATATAAATTAAAACTTAATTCTATTTTAATGTTCTGTAATAAAAATGTATTTAAGAAATGAAATTAATCATTTTTCATGGATTGTTCTATGAAAGAACTAAGAGATGAAAATACCCGAACTCAAACACAGAAACTTTAATGTCAACGGATTTCGAAGCTTGTTGTGAGGATTAAAATTCTAGAAAACATCCAGTCTGGAATATTTTTCTTAACCTACTCTCCCCACTTCGCCAATCGGTGGCCAACAAAGGAAGGAGTGCAAGGGCTCTCCTGTATTTATTGTGCCCTCAGATCTTCTTTATTGAAGGACAATGGCACGTGACCCGGAGAAGCGATGAGGATTCGCAGAGGACTGCTGAGGCTGCAAGTTCCATCTAATCTCTGTTCATTTCTCGTGTACCATTCCAGGTTCTGATCGATTGGCGAGATAAACAGCGCGCTGGATTACACGGGAAGAAAAACTGATTGAATTTTCTCGATTCGCCAAACGATGCAATCTGAGGAAATAAAAGAGACAACGAAGGTGGGAGAGAGAAAATAAAAAAGGATACTTCCACGGTAGGCGGCAGATCAAAGAAATTAATCGTTGCATATCTCAGATTAAAGCTTGAAGAGTTATTGATAACTTTCATTAAAAATGCCGTTGACAAAAGAAGGATTAAAGCAAGAGCCGATTGTCTTGTTGTAATAGTCTACTTAAATAAAGGTAATGATCAAAGAGATTAGAGTTTATAACTAACCTTGTCCTTTCTTAATGGTTTGCGGTGTATTTAAGTAATTAGTATTGGAATATTATCGTTACTTTGTGTATTACTCATAGAATAAATATTTATTGAATAATTTATTTCTTAACTCAAAAGATTAGACATTTATTTAAAGCAAGAATGGGAATCAGAATAGCGTGCTTTTTTCCTAACCTGAAACCAAACTGAATGGCAAGTGCTCCTGTCTTCAATTCAACAGTTTGGGAGTAAGAATCCCACCATGAAAACACCATGGGTGCGGAGGTTTCGGAATCCATTTGAAAAATGGAAGTTTTAATATAGTTAGCCCTCGCATTTTAAAAGTGTGTATAGAGTAAGAAAATAATCAGATAATACAGAAAATTTATAAAATTATTACAATCTTCTTATCATATTATAATATCTGATGTTACGTTATTCTTAAGAAAGAATGCTCCTTACGATTTAATATTAGTTCGTGATAGTGGAGGGGAGGGGAAGTATGCATTAAAACTTTCTCCTTAAATAATTTCCTTCCAAATAGCACTTCCCATTAAGATTTGTTTTATGTAACAGAATTATTTCTTATAAACATACATTAAAATTTCCCTCTTTTTAACAACCACTTGAAATCATTTTACTTATCTCATTGACACCTATGTTATTTTGTACTTAATAAAAACATTCCTATTCAAAACTCTTATAAGGTATTAAACTTGAGTCATTTTTGAAGATAGCATATAGGAAAACATATTTATGAAAAAGGAAACAATATATATATATATATATATATATATATATATATATATATACTGAAGACAAGATTAAATAGTTTGCATTGAGTATCTATTTTAAAGTAACTATTAATAAAGAGATAAAGAGGAGATTATCTGATCATTACGTAAAAGTTACTAATATTAGTTTCTAATATTTTCTTTGATAAATTAAGATCTACGATAGATTAATTGTACAATGGTACGCTTTGCATTACATATTTCATAGAATATAAATTATTTTTATTGCTCCAGTTTAACTGATAAAAAACGGGTAAATAAGACAAGCAATTTATACAGAAAGATTTATATACTGAATTACTAGTACATTCTTGAATACTTTTAAAATTAATAACCTAAATATTTTTTTCTTAAATAAATAAAAATACCTATTTTTCATGACGAAGTCCAACAAGTAGGTTCAAAACTAAAAATAGTATTTTGAATAAAATCTCGTATTTTTTTTATTTTTATGGTTCAGAAGTGGATATTTCTTTTTAAAAACACGACATTGTAGCCCTCATTGACAGTATTTTATTTCTGTCCTTTCATTGAAGTTCTTTTATTCTTGGTATAATAGATTTTCTGCATGTGGATTTGTAAATAAATATCGGACTCCTTTTAACCAAGGATGTCAAATTCAGGTTTATTCATTGTGGTGTCGTCATCTATCATCTGAACGTAGAAAGAATTTATTTTTACCCCAGCCACTCATTTTTCTTTTACAATTCTGACTCAAAGTGATGATAAACTTTAAGCTAAATATATATTCGTTTCTACTTTAAGATTGGCGTTCACTGAAAAGAAAACCAATACAGGTTATGACATATTTTGGTTTCGCTTGAGATTTATCAACAGGTGTTTGCCTGATGACTTTCATTGTTAGTTAAGAATGGCTGCGTTAATTTTTTTTGACCATATCACAAGAAATTAGTAATAGGATAAATTTAAGATGTCTGCTGAGAATTATAGAAATAGAAAAGATCCATTTTCTCTTACAGATGAAGTTTTTATATGTTAAAATTGTTTCTTATTACCTTCACTACTTTTGTGTCGAAGTACAGCAGGGATCGAACTGCCAGTTGATGTTAAAATACAAGAATAGTTTTTTCAATTCATCAAAGAAAACTAAAATACAATAAACTATCTTTAGAAAAGTAACATATCTTTTTTAAAAATATTGAAAATTATATTTAAAATTTCAATTAATATTTTTTTTAATACTATGGTTACAAATTAATTGTATAAAGGTTTTGTCCAGGGTAAGATTTAGCCTGTGTCCTAGGACAAAATCATGTTTAGGGCCCCCCCGCTTTGCTTTAAAGTTGCACAACAACAAACTTTAAATTCGAATTGAGGACCCCTCTGATATGGGGTCCGTATGTACCTCTTTTATTCAAGCTCTGGTTATGTCACATAATTCTATTGATTTTAACATAATTTAATAAAATAACAAAAGCAAGAAGAATTTCATAAATAAAAATAATTAATCTTTAACAAAACATAGCTAATTTTGACGTTAATAATTATGAAAAATTTTACGTCAAAAGTACTTAAAATGATTTACGTTTGGGCATTTCTGTGTTTAATTATCACAAGCAGTTAAGTTTATTAAAAGAAAATGATGAAAAATGTTCTACCAAATAACCTTATATTTAAAAATTGAATTTTCAAGCTACAGGTACTCAATTCAAAATATAATATCAATAATATTTTATTTATTATTTATGTATATACAAAGTAGCATAAAAATACTTTACCTTGGAAAATATATAATAAAATTCAAAGATTAAAATACTTAAGATTTTTAAATTTATCATATGAAAATAATGTATCAAAGTAATTATGTAACATATTTATATAATCAGTTAAATGCTAACTGAAATTTTCTTTTGTCTACCTGTAATATCATAAAATGATGAAAAAAATAGACTTTTGTCAGAATTGTAAAAATGACATCACTTTTTTTTATCATTGAATTAATAATAAAGAATAGGGATTAATAATAAAGAATAAATTTGATTACATTTATATAACCTAGAATAAAGTTTTTAATCACTACTTGTCAGTTTGTACCTTCCTTCAAATAGAAGTGATAAGACTCCTTTATTTAATAATTTATACTTATGAACGTCATCTTTGCTTTAAAGAAAAGGGGGGGGGGAAGAAAAGAAGAAGAAATGAATTTTAGAATGCTTTATTATATTTATTGGTGCAAATAAAACAATCATAAGAAAAGCAAATTTTGGAGGCACTCCAAGATGCAATGAAGCCAAATCAACAAATTTTATTAATAAAAATTTGGCATAAATTTAATTGCAGTTTGAATTCACTAAACTAAATGAATTTATAGATTTCGAAATTAAGTCAAGTGCAAAATATTCACAAATTTACAATGGAAAAATATTTAAATATGAAAAATACACAATATGTATACAAAATCAATTAGCATTGGTGTTTACTACAAAATGTAAGTAAAATTCTGCAACTCTCTAATCCCTTTTTCAGTACTTTTTTGACAGGAGCCTTCAGCATTGAATCTCCTGGTTAGTTTGCTTCATATTTTTCTATTTGAATATATGTATAGTGAATTGTTCTGTTAATTTGTTCTGCAATATCTAGAGATTTTGCCTAAGAAAACTGTCTAAAATTTCTATTTGATCTTAGATGCAACGTTATATTGTGCCATTTTAAAATAAGATAATTGGAAGACAAGACAAATTTTACAGAGAACAAATAATTTAAATTTCTGCTTTCCACTGAATCAAGTGAGTTGTATGAAGCAATATTCTTTAAAAATGCGACTCTCCGATTTGTTGAATTCTTTAGCATGATCTAAATGCCTCTAAACACCCCTCTTAGTTTGCTGAAATAGTATCACCCCTCTTTCGATGGTTGAAAAACAAGATGATATACTACCATGTGTTAATTGATTCTGACAACTGTTGTCAGATTCGTTGGTTGTTTCTTTACCGATGGTTTATGAACAGCTTTGACTCGTTATCTTCACCCTAAGATCTTTATAAATATACTAAGAATACGTACATAAACAATTCTTAAATCTTTCTACCTCAGACATCAAATTTTCATTATTCCATGGTACTTCATATCAAAACTCATTGCTGTAACAAATATTGATTTCGGACTCTTATCTCTCTGGCTGGTCAGATTTCCTCGGACAAGTAAAAACCTGCTATCACTGTTGCTCATTTAGAGATTTTTGAGGACAGTTTTCCTTCCTTTACCAAAGATAGCATCTCACCGTTCAAACAGTGAAATAAATTATATATGATATTAGACATTTAATTTAGATTTTGATCAATAGATTTTTTTTAATTGTCCACTAAATTTTAAAATTTGTGAAGTATTTAAAATTAATCTCTCTAACTTCACTATGTTTGCCACCTATTTTTAATATGAAAGGCTGCTAAAAAGTTTCAGCTATTAATTCTGATAATTATGTTAATTTATCAGATTCTGAAAGTGATTTTAGTTTTAATAGTGATATAGATTTTTCGGTGACTGATATATTTTTTTCTTAGTACATTATATTTTCTTAATTTATATAGTTTATATTTTAAATAGAAGTTAACTGTAATTCATTTGAAAACTATTAAAAATTTTTTGTCATAACATCTTAAATTGGCTTTTCTGACAGCATAATTTCTCATGATAAAAATCTATATAAAAATTCCTTTTATAAAGAAAAATGCATATTTCAATTTTCCAATATATATTTTAAAGTATGACAAAAATATTTCGGCTTACAAATTGAACAGTCAGTGGTTTAAAATCGTTTTTAAACTTAAAAGTTTATTGTTGTTGTGGTTGTCGTGTGCCAGCCAGGCTGGCAATATGGGGTGCGCTGCTCCACTTTTCCAACTGAACCATATTTGGTGTGAAGTCCGACTTCATCAGTACACACATGCCATAGGGACCCATTTATAGGGTAGGCAACCATTCACACACAAAGAAAGGAAAAAGACAAGAAAAAGATAGAGTAGGTAGAAAGAAAGAAAGAGGTACGCTAACCACTAGACAGGTTGGGCGGCTAAAAATTTATTAATTTATTTGTATAAATGCAAGTCCATTTATGTGTATTAAATTATATTTAGTTCTGGTGAACATTTCATAGTAGTGTACTTTTTACAAACATAAGTAAATTTGATTTTGATAATCTTACAATAAAAATTATAATTTATTTACGAGTTAAGCTTTTAGCTATATATGAAAATTTTAAGGAACTCGAATTTAATTATAAGAATACACTTAAGTATTATTTAATACTCTGGAAACAACAAATCAACTATAAAAAGAGACCCGATACATAATTTGATCTGGGTTCTCGAAAATTAAAGTTCGCTCATGGTTGAGCCGGGTGTTAAGAACACAATTGTAATTTGAAGAAATTACAATTGTATTCTTAACACCCGGCTGAAACATTTGAAACACCTAAGTTTTGAGAATTATTAACCAAATTTCGATAGTTGGTTAAGACAAATTAAAATTAAAACAACTTATTAATTTAGGTGTTCAAATAAATATTTCAATTGGAAATTTTTAATCATGATATATGCTGATAATTATTTGCGTACATAATTTGAAAATTAAAAAAGATAGGGAAAAAAAGCACTTGATCTCAAAACTTATTTGTCTCCCTCTCTTTATCATTGGAAGCCTTTTAATTGAAGATGCGTAATGGATTCCATTTTTATCTTTAATTAAATGTGCACTCAGAGTTAAGAGAATTTAAATTGAACATCGTAATTAAAAGTGCTCCAGGCTGTTTGGTATTTTTTCAGTAATATCAATATTTCCTTTTTTTCTTGCTCTTAAAATGTGTAATTTTATACATTTTCATAAGAATTTTCATTGTTACATTGCATTTTAATGGTAATATTTTTATATTCGCTTAAAATATTTTTACCTAAATTATTTAAAATGAAGTTCAATTATTAAGATTGAGATTATTTTCTGCTAAGCTTAGCATTTCTTTAAAAATAATCAGAATCATTTCTAGTTCCGTATTGTTTTAATTTTATTATTTTCTAACAATATGTAATGAGGTTTAAAGGGGGAAATGCATAAATATTTTAACATCTTATAAGCTATATTTGTACATTAATATAAGAATTAATGTACAAACACATGAATATATATTAATGAAAATATATTAATATGATATTTGAATTTAATATTTTGTTTCACTTCGCATAATATTTTGCTTCTTATACGGAAATGAGGCAGACTGACAGAAAGACGTCCCTCTCATGTTCGAAAAGTAATGAGTTCGATACCTGCCCCAACTGAAGCTGGTTAGACATCAAGTTCCTCTTTAAAAGTTCTATAGAGTCTAAGAACATTCTGTTTTTATTTTGTTTTGGGAAATGGAGAGAAAGGTATCAGTTTAGTTGTTGATTTCATTAACTGACCATGATTTAAAGTTATTGAGCAGTTGCATGTGTTTAACAACTTCGGTTTGATCAAAATAGGCAATTAAAGCTTATCCACTCAGATATTATAGGAAAATTCCCATCTTTGAGTAACATTCTAAGCGTAATAGTTAATTTGACTCATTCCAAAAAATGTCTATTTACCTTATCAAACTTTTTTTTATCAACGAAATAAAAACATTTACTGAAACAATTAGATATTATAGGAAGACTCACGTATTTGAGTAACATTCTAAGCATAATAGTTAATTTGACTCATTCCAAAAAATGTTTATTTACTTTTTTAAACTTTTTTTAACTACGAAATAAAAAAAAAATCACTGAAACAATTAGCAAAGTACAAATTTAAAAACAAAATAAGAAGAAAGAATATATATATAAGGCCTATTAGAAATATCATAATGTGAAATAAATAAAGGCAAACAAAATTTATTAGTATGGTTATATATTCAGTGCAAAAGTAGCTCAAATAGAACTATCACAAAATAATTACGTTATTAGCGATTTATTTATTTGCAATTTTACAGATTTGATAGTTATAACAACTATAAATTTGGTATTTTCCATAATTCTTGTTATATCTTTAATTTCAAACTTATTTGGTATGACTTTGGGGTGTAATGGCTTAATTTAGACATTAGTCTTCAGTTTTTAAAGAAAAGTCATACGGTACCAATATGATCAACACTTCTTGATGAAGCTAGCCATGTTGGTACTTCATTTAAATTGTTTCATTGTGAGTATTTTTCGATTTTTCCTTTAGATACCAATTTAATGACTTAAATTTGAAAATTCATTTTGTATACCGGTTATAGAGTCTAACTTTTTGCTATGTTTAAATAACCTTATCTAATTACTTTATTGTATTTATATTTGTTCCAAATATTAAACAATCTTCGACTATATATATATTGGCAGATTTTTAATCAACAGAATTTTATCAACAATTGATGCTGATTTTTGTTTCTTTCGAAAGATATTTTCCAATAAATTTAAGAAGTTTAAGAAAATATTTGTATTAACTTCGGTTGATGTAAGCCTGTAATTACCTGGGATTGGGATATTAAAATTAGAATTACTAACAAGAAATATTGTACTTTCTGATTTTAATTTATATATATATATATATATATATATATATATATAT